>JAZAVJ010000061.1:0-172685 GCA_037954315.1 Neonectria punicea | reverse complement strand
GGGGGGGTTTGGATTACTGGACAGGAAGAGGGGAGGAAGGGGAGAAGGAAGGGAGGGGAGGGAGGAGAAGAAGAGTAGGAGAAGAAAGAAGCCCGAGAGAGTGGAAGAGACTCCCGGGGGGTGGGTTGGAACAATTTTTCTGGCTCTGGTTTCTAAAACGATTCGTCTCTATGGATCGCTTCGAATCCGGCCAGCAAATGGAAGCAACGCCGCCAGTCCTGTGCCGTCTAAATTACGGCAAGTATTCCATGCCTCTCGCAAGTTCGTGCTTTGCCCGGGCTGGCCTGGTTCCCCGTCTCGGGCACGCCTTTTTTTTTCCCCTTTGGCCACGGGGGGTGTTAAAAAGATGGGGACATTCTGGCACCATCATCCCCTCCCTCGTCGAAAAGCCGCCCTAACATAGAGAGGGACAGAGAGAGAAAAAACAGAGTATGTCTGACGCTTGATGAATCTCGGATTGCGTGATCGGTTAGCGGGACATGGCCATGCCCCGGACGTGCTCACGGCCCCACCCCACACGCACGACGACCCGTGCAGCCAGGCGCGCACGTCTCCGCGACCGCCGATGACAAATGGCATCGCGGGTATTCGCCTGGCACGCTCGCCAGCCAATTGCCGCCCTGAAGCAATGTGCCGGGAGACGCTGGGGGGGGGGGGATATAGGCGTTCCCCACCCCGACTTCCTCGCTGCTGGGCCACCGACGGCCCGCTGGACAGGGCGCCCAGGGAAATGCCTCTTGGGGAGGGATGGTGCGCCTGGCTCCGACTACCGCCCGCCCGCCCGCCCCGGGATGCTGGGCTGGTTGACGATGACACCATCGGGGGATGCAGACACGAACGAGTCACACAACCGTGATGGAACATGGTGCTCGCATGGGCTTTGCAATCCGTTCAAATGTACCTCACCAGGTCTATAGAAGCTGCGCGCTGCGCTGCAATCTCACCGACTGTAGCCACGACGTACAGAAAATCCATCGTAGACCTCACTTTACGGCGACAAGTCCGAGTACGGAGGTTAACAGCATGGAGTATTTGACAGTAGCTCTCCATCCCGTCCACAACGGATGACTGATTGATCAAATGGCTGCCCATTATTGGTTACATCCCTAAATCTACTCCCATCGACTAATTCTGAACGACGCAAGTCACCCCGGACACCTCCACCACAAGCCATCACTTCCTTCAATCCCAACATACCAGGAGAATGCCCAGAGCAACTACATAATTCCTTCACAAACTAATGTCACAACAACTCCAGTCATCATAGTTAACGGATAATCTCTACTGGATAGTAAATACGTACTATTAACCGAGTAATAAGTACAATAAGAATAAGGGTAGCAAATGTATACCAGCTCCGTATTATCTCCTCCCTCTCTTTGAGGTTCCCGTCCTCCCATTCATATGCCAATAGTAACAGAAAAGAAAATCAACAAGGCATACGCCCCCCAATGATCATTTCACGCCCCATGCCTCTCCATCATTATGTGCCGGCCCTTTCTTCCTCCTCTCCCTCCTCGTTCTCCTGCCGCACGCCACATCACGCAATGCCGCTTTCCCACTTTCACCGCCCGCCGAGTGCCCGCAAGCCCGCAGTAACACCAGCCGCTCACTTGCCGCGCTTTCGCCGCACTCGCCGCATTTGCCCCGGCGCCGGCCGAGTCCCTGTTTGTTCGTTCCACCCGGACTTGTTTCCGTGGGTATCACCCGTCCTAGCTTCCGATACAACCAAAGGGGTCCCGCCCGATCTAACTCACTTCCGTGCTGCCGCCGTGTCTGTCATGTCCTGTGTTGGTGTGCTGTCTCGTTGGTCGTCGTGAAGTGTCCGGGCCATTCACAGGCAATCAATACGCTCATATTATCCACCCCTAGCTCCTCGTCGCCATGGCTGCCGGGTCGTCCCGTCATAGAAGGGATGTGGTGATCATGCACAAGGCACCTTGGAGAGGTATCAAGTCTTGGCCCCATCACGTCTTCGGAACTCCGCCAGGTTTCACCCCCCTTGACTGTCGTCAAAGGCCTGCAGCATCGCATCATCTCATCTACACCACCTCGCCTGCCAGCGTGGGAACCGCACCGCGCTTGTGAGGATCCATGCTTCGAACCCACTCGTCCTCGTCCCGTTGATCCAGCCAGTAGGTCCGGCCGAACGACACCATCAGGCGACCCAACCGTCCCTTGCGGCCCTCACCGTCTGGCAGGTCCTCCGCGAATGGGCCTTCGTGGTCATCTACTCCGGGACCCTCGAGGATCATGAGCTGCATATACTTCTGTAGCACCTGCTTCGCGTACGCCATCATCACGAAGCTGAAGTACACCCGAATAAGCGTTGACGCGACGATGAGAAGCAGGCTAAACGCTGTCTCCTGAGGCACCACCTTGCCGTGGATGGCCGTCTCCCGACGCAGGCCCTCCACACCCTCGATCACAAAGTTGGGCAGACCCGACGATGGCGCATCACCAGATTCCGTGCTCTGGTTCCTAAAGTACCAGTCCAGTCCGAACGCCGCCGTGTATGCCGCGTTGATGCCGGTGTCGAAAATGTAAACCCAGGCCAGCGCGAGGCATTCGAAGGGGCTTTGTTTTCGGACATGGGGGATCAGGGTCGCGAGTAGCACGAGGACGCAGATGGAGTAAACGTAGGTCGACAGCTGCAGAAACGAGAGCTGGTAGCCGGTGAGGATGGCCAGCAGCCCATAGACGCCGGTAACCTTGTTGAAAACGAGGGCAAGAGAGATGACTTCGGTGCCGGTCTGGAGGCTGATCATGCCAAAGAGAGTCTAAGAAACGACGTTCGTTAGCCTTCCGCGTTTCCCTCAGCACCTCATGAGGCCATCGTCCCCTTGATTCAAGGGGATGCGGCCTCTCCTGTTGTCCTTACCTTTGGCCGGGGCACCCGGAGGTACAGTCTGGTGAATCGCGACATGGTGGCGGTAACAAAGTCGGTGTATGGTCGTCGGTCCTGCACGCGCCGATGATATACTGGCTGTCAGAAACGGGCAGCAGCAGATGACTCCAGGAAGGACGAGATTCGAGCAGCGGAGTAAAGGAGAAGGAAACCCAAGAAACAACGAAACGCGCGGTGATGACGGAAATGATGCGGCCAGGGTCAGTTCATTCAAAGCCTTGCCTTGCGCCCCACTGTCCAAGTGTCGGACATCCGTCGACTCCGTAGCTCCGAGTGCGAGACGAGGCGGCGGAGCGCAATGTGACGGAGCGTCACGTGCCCAAAAGTGAGACATGAGATGAGCACTCATCAAACTGGAAAACTGCAATTCAATTCACCGTTTCAATGACTAAGCTCAGGAACCATGGAAGAAACTCAGCCTATTACGTCACTCGACATGAACGTAATTCGGCGACGTCCAGCGAGACAGACCCTTTTCTTCAGTGACTAGCACACACGCCTTCGTCTAAGTCTCGCCACGCAATAACATCAACTTTCCTTTACGATGCAACTTTCAGCATTAGAAAATGAGTTAAAATATCAGATAAAATCGCAAATTGTCTTGTTAATATTGTTCTTAGTTAATTAGGATTTGCATTGCCATTGGATTTTTGATTGATAGGGAAGAAAAAAGGCGTAGAACATGAGCTCTGTTAATGCGGAGACTTTTGTTTAAGGTTAGCGGTCATGCTAGATTTCTTCGAGTCTCATGATGCACCAACACCACACAGTGTTTTGTCCCAGCATTTCAGCCTAGCTACTGCTTTTTCCTGCTCCTATTCCCCCAGATGAACTGTAGCAGAGCTCTCCATTACCCGGCGAAATTCCGGCGTCGTCTCCAACCGGCCTCCGTTTATGGCGCCGCGTTCCACACTGCCCAGTCCGTCCAGTGTCGCCTACCCTGCACCTACACAATTGGCCTCCATCTCCCCACCACCCCTCATCACCAGACTTATCACCACCGGCGTGGGGTGCTGCACCCTCTCTCCCCTAGACTCATCCCTCCTTTCAAAAGAAACCCACTGCCTCAAATCAGAAAAATGACATCTGCTGTGACTCTGGTCGAGTCAGCCAAGAAGTCGGCCGCCTACCAGGCCGTCAACGATCACCTCCGCCCCGAGTACAAGTACGTCGGAATTGGTTCCGGCAGCACCGTCGTCTATGTTGTCGAGGCAATTATCAGCAAAGGCCCCGAGTTCTACGGTGGCATGACATTTATCCCTACCGGAAGCCAGTCCAAAGGCCTCATCCGCAACGGGGGCCTCACGCTCGTCAACCTGGATGAGCGTCCTGTTGTTGACGGCAAGCCCGTGGCTCTCGATGTCGCTTTCGACGGCGCTGACGAGGTCGACGAGGACCTGAACCTCATCAAGGGCGGAGGCGCCTGTCTGTTCCAGGAGAAGCTCGTTGCCATTGCCGCCAAGAAGTTCATCGCCGTTGCCGGTACGTCTCCGTCTCTCAATTCTATCCACGGACTCATCGCATACTCTACTGCTCGAGAAGAGACACTGACATAATATCCTCTACGTGAAAAGACTACCGCAAGCAGTCCCCCCGTCTTTGCACCACCTGGAAGACCATCCCCATCGAGGTCCTCCCCCTCGCAGCCCCTGACGTTCTCCTCCGCCTTCGCGAGATGGGCTCGCCAGCCCCGGTAATCCGCTCCGGCCTCCCCAGCAAGGCCGGCGAGTGTGTCACCGACAACGGCATGTGGATCATCGATGCTCCTTTCCTGCCCTTGCTGTTGCCCAAGGACATCACAATTGAGGCTGAAGGTCGCGGCAAGGACGGAGTTTGGCAGGTCAAGACTCTCGCCGACGAGCTCCTTAAGCTACCCGGCATTGTCGAGATTGGTCTGTTCCACGGCTTCAATGGCGACGAGGCTATTAAGCTTGGAAAACAATTACAGGCCCAGAAGCCCGTTGCCGCCTATTTTGGTCTGGCTAGCGGAGAGGTGCAAGTGCAGAACGCGGTTTAGAAGAGACGAAAAGAAGTACATGTCCCAGGGACGAAACATGCGATGCCAAATTCCGACTATGTTATGCCACGTTTAAAATCGAGAAACATGCCTCTAGAATAATGAAAGTCACTTCATGTAGATAGTGCGAGTTGGTCGAGAACGGCCGAACTGAATTGATAGCTTTACAGAAGCCGTTACGGATGGTGCAATTGAATGCAATGGAGCATTTGTTTAGGATACCTAGATAGATGCAACAAGATAGCGTTATGCAAGACAGTGCCATAGAGAGCAAACAGATAAATACCGACGCACGAATCCAAGGGCATCGAATTCCGGCTGCAAGAACATGATTTCCGAAACTTGGGGAGGCCTATAAGACTGTCCAGGTAAGTTGGAAAAGTGGACACAGTTCCTCTGGTTTACCTATGTACCACGTGCTATAGTAACCGCAGCGAATGTTACATCAGAGAGTGCTGGGGCATTCCGTATCAACGACCTATAATTGCCCAAAGACCCCATGCTAAAGTCCTCGAGAATTGTGTTAAGGTGTAAGAGAGCGACCCCTGTTCCCTGTCGCCATGTACGTTGCATGCGCCAAGCGATCCATTGCAGAAGTTGGACGGCCTCGACCGCCCACTGGAAAAAGACTCCAGGCATTAATGTGTCTTATATAACGATCGTAGGCTCGTAGTCCTGGCTGTAATATACAAGCTCCCGCGCTCAGATCCACACGCTATGCTTGATATCCTATCCCGCGAAGCGAGGCACAAACCTCGTCCACGACGCTAGCATGGCTTGAACCCCCCGGATACTCCTATACTCCAATCCCGAACTTGGTTATGGGGGTGTTTAACATGCGCAGCCCTCTTGTGATTGTTGGGCCGTGTTCGTCTTGACGTCGATCACTGTAAACACACACAGGTCAGTTCCGAGCTTAGGCATATGCGAATGTCAGAGAAAAAAGACTTACTTTGGCTTGAGGCCTGTGCTGCGGCATCGGTGCCCTCCATGCCTGGCAAAGCCTGCGCTATTCTCTTGAACAGGTTCTTGACATTGTGTCCCAACTTCGCGCTGGTCTCAACAAACATCAAGTTGTTCTTCTTGGCCTCCTCCTCGCCCTGCTGCGTGGTGACCTCCCGCTTGTCGTTCAAATCGGTCTTGTTGCCGACCAGCACAATAATCACATCGTTACCTCGCTCGGCTCGGACATCGTCGATCCACTTCCTGGTATTTTGGAATGATTTGGCGTCTGAGAGAACGGACGAGATTAGCACATTGGTGGATGCCTACAAGCTCCAATGGAGCCTGGGGAAGGGGAAGGGGGAGGGGCCTGTGTGGTGGGGTCTTGGTCAGGGGCTGTCATACTGGAGATGTCGTAGACGACAACAGCCACGCTCGAGTCGCGGATGTATGAGGGAATCAAGCTTCGGAAACGCTCTTGGCCAGCAGTATCCCACAGCTGAAGCCGCACCGTCCGGTCCTCCAGGTACATGGTCTAGATCCGGAGGGGTCAGTCGGGGTCGTGTGCCGCATCGCATCGTCCGGACGTCCTCACCTTGGACAGGAAATCGATCCCAATCGTCGCCTGGTACATGTTGTCGAAGGAATCGTACATGAATCGAGTGATCAAAGAGGTCTTGCCCACTGTCGGATATCGTTGTCAGTCAAGTTGCCCGAGGCGGGCCGAACTCGGTCGGTCGTCGACGTACCACTTTGCTCTCCGAGGAACACTAGCCTGCACGGGTTGTGATATTAGTCCATCTACATTCAAACGAAGACACCTCGCATAAAGAGAAACACATACTTGAACTTCTTCAAGGGATTGTTGTAGGATCCGCCGGCCTGCGCCATTGTTGCGGTTGAGTCGAAATTACTCCGCTGCGCGGGACGGGATGGGACAGCTGTCAAGGCCGGAGACGTCTAGCAGAGGCAAGCAAGCTACGGGATGCGAGCAGAATGAGAAGGTGACGTAGACTATGCTCGACAATTAATAATCCTGGAGGATGCGACTTGGTCGTGATGGCTCAGGCGTCGGATCGAGTGTCGAAGGTGTAAGGCGCAGGAAAGGAGGTCAATGTCGTCGTCTAACGGAACCTAGAATTGGCAGGAGGAACCTCTCTGTCGGTGATGGAGTCCGCTTATGACAACACTCTTCGGGTCCGGGCACGTGCAGATAAGAAAACAGGTGCACCGTCTGTTACGGAAGGCTCAAACTGGGGCTAGCTGGTCCGCCGTTTGTGCTACTGCTAAGAGTTTTAGCCAGATAACGGGGCCACGTTTGGAAGCCCCACTAAAAAATTGAGAGAATGTTCAAGTCCCCCACCACCAACCGAACCTGCATCAGTTCAACCAGCAACAAGATACCAGACTCTCTCGTTGGAAGTCGAACTCGGTCCTCACAATGCCCATCATACAGTCCAAAACAATCGGGTCCGGCGAGGCCCCCAACCAGCCCAACCAGCCCTCCCGAAAGGGCAAGAAGGCGTGGAGGAAAAATGTCAATGTGAGCGAGGTCCAGCATGGCCTCGCCGAGTTGAATGAAGAAATCATTCGGGGGTAAGGCGCTCTCTACCCCGTTCTCTTGGCTATGCCATGCGCTGACAGAGACCAACAGTGGTGTCATCAAGGAGAAGACCTCTGCGGAATTGTTCACCCTCGACGTCGCCGGCGACTCGCGCAACGCTAGAAAATCCAAGCATGTCAAGAAGGGCCTGAAGGTCGACGAGATCCTCGCCCAGCGATCCGCCGTCCCCGCCGTTTCCATGCGCAAGCGCCCCGGCGACGAAAAGATCTCCATGGGAATAACACCCCCCAAGCGTCAGCGAACCGGCTGGGTCCCCCATAAGGAGCTCGCGCGCCTGAGAAGAGTCGCCGACGGCCAGCACGACAACACCGTCGAAGTCAAGGATGCTACCTACGACGTTTGGGACATGACGCCCGCACCGCCGCAGGAGGAGGTTGACGGCTTCGTCCTTGAGAAGCCCAAGACCAAGGCCCCCAAGTCCATGAAGCGCAACCCCATCTCGCTGCTCGAGAACGGCAAGGTCGTGCCCGCCGTCCAGACACCCTCAGGTGGGTACAGCTACAACCCCATCTTCACTGACTACGAGGTGCGTTTGGCGGAGGAGAGCGAGAAGGCCCTCGAGGCCGAGAGGAAACGTGTCGCCGCCGAAGAGGCCGACCGTCTGAAGGCGGAGGCCGCGGCCCGATCTGCTGCGGAGGCTGAGGCAGCCGAGGCCCGAGCCAACCTGTCGGAATGGGAGGAGGACTCGGAGTGGGAGGGCTTCCAGAGCGGCGCGGAGGAAGAAAAGGTGACGGCCAAGCGAGCGGAGCGAAAGACGCAGACCCAGCGCAACCGCATCCAGCGCCGGAAGGAGGAGGAGCGCCTAGCCAAGCACAAGGCCGCCATCAAGGCCCAGCGCCGCCAGGAGCACCGCATCAAGGAGATTGCCGAAGAGATCGAGGAAGAGGACCGTAACCGCCAGCTCATCCTGGCCGTCGACTCGGACGGCGAACTCGCATCCGATCTCAAAGACCACAAGATGCGCCGCAGGCAACTTGGCAAGTTCAAGCTTCCCGAAAACGACCTTGAGCTCGTCCTGCCCGACGAGCTGCAGGAGTCCCTCCGTCTACTCAAACCCGAGGGCAACCTTCTCAAGGACAGGTACCGCAGCATGCTTGTCCGCGGCAAGGTCGAGAGCCGCCGCCACATCCCCTTCCACAGGCTGGCCAACCAAAAGTACACCGAGAAGTGGACGTACAAGGATTTCAAGATTTAGAACAGGTACACCAAAAACGGAGTTTAGCGAAGAACTTTATACAACTGTCAATTTTTTGTTTATACCGGTCATGGATCTCGTTGCCCATCTGGCTCATCCCCTAGTTCTATGGTTATATACACGAATAAAAGTCAAGGGAATAAATCAATGTAACGAAACCTCACAAAAATTTATAGCCAGTGCAAAACCCAAACAAATGAACCCTCATGGAACCTGGAACCTTCTGTCGTAATGTCGTGCTCCTGACCGTCCTGCATCAACGCCTTCGGAACTTATTAGGTGACCTGTGAGGTCATTTTTGGCTTTAGAAGCTCATCAAATCTACAGCGAGTGAGTAGGTTAGTTGCGTGAATCTACGCTGGCAGATGGGGATAATGACATACCTCGCCCAAAGAGTCCTCGCTTGGCCCAGTCCATGGCCATAAGAATCCGAGTACGGAAGCTCACGCTCTGCGCAAAGTAGACGGATCGCCAGGCATACACAGCCCACAGCCCTCCAGCAAAATTCCAACCATCACCGAGGTCGAAGACTGCCGAGTTGCCGACATAAGCCAGGCTACCGAGATGACGGTATTCAAAGGCCTTGTGGACGGCAGCATCCACGTCTCCCTCGTGGATGTCGTTGACGCGCAGGCCCTCGGAGATTCGGGTCATGCGGTTGAACTTGCGAGCGAGATACTGGCCCTGCTGGTGGGCGCGCTGAGCAGTGGCAGGCAGCGATGTAAGCTTGCTGTCTATCTGGCGGAGGAGTTCACGCAATTCCCCGAAATCGAGGGTGCCTGATTCGTCCTTGTCGAACTCCATAAAAAGCTTGTCGAGACGCTTGAGGTGGCTTACGGCCTGGGGGAAGCGCCTCTTGACATCGTCGGCAACGGCGCGCCAGTCACTAAAGTGAAGCTGTAGGGTCTCGGCGTCCTTGCCCCTCTTCCAGGCCAGAGAGCGGAGGAAAGTGACGATGTGATCTGCCACGTTATTTTGAACAGTTGAGCAGTCGCCGATAGCGTAGACGTCACCCAAGGGCGTACCGTTGAGGCGGAGGTGCGTATCGGTCTCGAGGGCGTGTCGGTTCGTCTGAGCTTTGCCCAGCCGGTCGGAGAGCGTCTTACAGAAGCCAGTCTGCGACACGCCGGTAGACCATAGACAGAACCCAATGGGGAGCTCCTTTGTGACGAGGGTGCCGTCATCCATCTTCTGGCTGAAGATGATCTTGTCTGGCTGGACCTCCTTGACTCGGGAATTTGTCAATACGTCGACCTGGTCACGAGCGAAGCGTTCTTCAGTATACTTGGAAACTGTCTCGTCGTAGGTGTTGAGAATATGGCTCCGGCTCTGAATGAGGTGAACGGATATCTCGTTTCGCAGAAGGCGAGGGTAATGTCTGGTCAGGTCCTCATTGAGGAGGTCAACGAGTTCGGCAGCAAATTCGACACCCGTGGGACCTCCACCACTGACAACGAAAGAGAGAAGGCGCTTGCGTTCTTCGTCAGAGGTAGTGGGCAAGCAAGCAATCTCTAGGTTTTGTATGATTTTGTTGCGGATCATGCGCGCGTCGTTGATATCCTTGAGGAAGAAGGCATTCTCCAAGCCCTTGACACCGTGGGGGTTCGTAACAGATCCAACGGCGATGACGAGCTTGTCATAGGGAACGTAAAATCGGGTCTCGTTGCCTTTCGTGTCCACCTGGGAAACCTCGACCATTTTGTGAGAGAAGTCAACGTCCTCGGCTTTCGCTCGGATAAAGTGGCCCTTGACACGGTCTAGAATTCGGCGGATGGGCTCGACGAGAGATCGCAACTCGAGAGTTCCGACAGTTGCGGAGGGGAGCATGGGGGTAAAGAGGAAGTAATTGGTGGGCGAGATGACGGTGACATGGTAGTCGTCTGGGTTGAGCTCCTTCAGGAGAGCCACTCCGCCCCATCCACCACCGAGGATGACAAGATGGGGCTTCTGCTTGAGGCGCCGCTTCTCTTCGCAGTCATCGTCATCGATGTAGACTTCGGCGACAGGTAAGTTCTTGGCGCCACCGAGACGGGGCTGGAGGGCAATTTTGGAGACGTCAATATCGCCTTGGGCGAGATGCTGTTTGTAGGTGCTGGCGTCGAAGGCGAAAAAGGCGAAGACTCCGATGCCGAAGACGGTCATTGACGTACCGACCCAAGCAGCGGCGCGATAGCAGAAGTTGAGGACCCAGGATTTCCTCTGGGGCAACGGCTTTCCGGAGAGAGCCCGCACGAAGAAGTGAGAGGGGAGCCGAATAACGCCGTTCGTGGTTTGCGTGCGCTTGGTCGTGGAGGCGCCCGAGAGCTTGGCGAAGGTCCTCAGCTGCATAGGGGATCGTGGACGGGTAGCGACGAAGGACAGAGCATTTCGAGTGCCGTTGAGCGCCGTGGAGTTGCGGGCGCGGGCGAGGCGCATGGCCGTGAGCGAGGAGCCCGACATGGTTCCGGCTGGAATCGCGTAGGATCGAGGTCGGTTGATGTGTAGAACGAGCGATGAAGTGCGGGCGAGGGAGAGTACAAGGGGGAGGGGAGCTCAAAGCTACCACCAGCTCAACATGTCGTGCAAGGGAGGGAAGGGCACGGATCAACAAGCTGCAATTGAGGGAGCAAGACGACAAGAGGCAGAGCGAGAAAAGAGCTGAGGGCGATGGTGACCTTCGGTACCTTAGTAGCGTGCGAGAATAGGAGGTTTGAGGGTGGAAAAGGTGGTGGTGTCGTGGGCGGGATGGATAAGGCGAGTTACGAGGTACCTCCCGTCACCAGCTCCAGACTGCGGCAGTGACAGTGCTCTACGTCATTGCAGGGAAGCTGCCGTTCACCACCCAAAAAAATGCAGCGATCTCTTGGCTCGGCGACCGAACATCGGCGGGCTCCACCGAACCCTTGCAATCTATTACTCTCAACTCTCACACACTCGTTGCGTGTATGTAAGTGTCAAGTAATGCGCCTGCTTGCCCCTGTCATGATGATTGATCGATGACTACCGGAAAAGTCGGCTGCTTAACGGGCCGTCTGCGCTGTGAAGGGTAAGGGTTGGGTTTTGCAGTTCCCTTGTCGGCAGGCCAGTCGAGTGCTGCTTGCTGTCGAGTGATGTGATGATGTGGACCTCGAAGGCGTCTTCTTCGGACGCGCCGGATCTGTTCCTACTGCGTATATACCGCTCATGAGTGGCCACGCATTTTTCTGGCCGATGCCGCTCCAAGCGGTCGGTTGTTTCTATCATCTTGATTGCGTCTATCGTATCATCCAAGTATGCTCCAGACAACATCTATACATGACCGAGATCGAACCAAACACAACCGCCCATACGTACGAAGTACAACCATTATCCAGGTTCGGATTTGGGCTCAGATTCAGATTCAGACCCAGACCCGTTCCTTCAAAGAGCTCATCAGCATCGGAAATATCTTCGCTCTACCCAGCGCTCGTCCTGCGTGCTCAACATGTTGCAAACCACCACCGTGATCTCCGGAAACACTGAAGTCAGCCGGTGTAGCCCAACCTTGCCCGCCGAGTACGTCGCCAGTACAATGCGCTCCTGTGCGACCCCGTGATCAACAAGCACCTGCACCGCCATCAGGGCTGCACCGCCGCTCGCCATCTGCGTGTCTAGCAACAGCACACTCTCCTGACTCTGGATGTTGTCTGGCAACCGCAGGTAGTGCAGCTCCGGCTCCCCCGTGGAATAGTCGGACTGAATTAGCACCCGGCCCGTCCGGCAGTCGGGGATCGTCTTCCGCAACGCCGGCTCAAACGCCGAGCCACCCCGGAGCACAAGCACGGCGCAGACCTCGCCCTTTGGCGCCAGTCCGCTGTACTTGTTCCCCGCGGGCGTCTCAATGGTCGCTTCCTCAAACTGGACATTGTTAAGGGCCCTGATTATCCATATGTCAGCGGTCTGGGTTGATAGTCGGGACTCCGGGATGCCTGGGCGTCTCACTGTTCTATGATGAGGCCAGCCAGCCTGTCAAAGTAAAAAATGAAATCTTCCGGACCGGTGTCAATGTCCTGGAGAATGGTGTTCATGAACTTCAGCTGCGGTGTGGGGTCCATGATCATAACCCGATTAGAAAGTGGCGACTCCTTATATGCCATTTCCAGTTGGGACAGGGCCTCTCGGTGGTGTCGCGACTTTTCAAAGAGTTTCTTCTCAATGAACTGGACCATCATCTCTGGGCCGTTGTCAGCAAGAGAACCCTCACGTCGTGGCTGTGGACAAAAGCTTACCGAGGGCCACACGATTCTCGATGCCTCGGGGCACAATGAGATCGGCCACCTTTCGTTGAGGTTCAACGAACTGTGTGTTTGTTTGTATCAGTTTCTGGCGCTCAACACGAGCTACCACAGGATGCTTTGCTAACCTGTTCGAAATTGGGCTTGACAAACCCGAACCACTGCTTGATCACGCCTTCGATGTCACGACCGCGTTCTCGTACATCACGAACGACTGATATCAACCACTTATTAGTTATGGTTCCGGGGACAAATGTGATTGGCTGATCGCCGGTTGCTTACTTCTCCGTGACAAGCACGTATCTCCATCAGCTTCGCAGTAAATCTGACGTCGGTGGCATCCATGTCAGCTTCACCGACCAAATCATTTGGGTACTGTCAACTTACGCCCATGTCTAGCAACTCCAGGACCCGGGGATCATACAGAGCAAAGATTCCCTCCAAGACAAGTACGTGGGGGGAGTAAATGGAAGTCGTGTGGTCAAGGCGTTGATGCTTGGCGAACGAGTACACGGGGATATCTGCCCGCTTACTGTCCCGAGCAACGTCACCGTCAGCCAATGTCTATGTCCACCTTAAAGACGGACGTACCCGGCCTTGAGATCTCGCAGCCGCTCGACCAAGATGTCAAAGTCAATAGCCTACAATCCGCATTAGGTCAGCATCCCTAGTTGAAGCGGGGATTATGTTGATGACAATGGAGAGCAGGTTCATACATCTGGCGAGTCAAAGTCATACTCGTTGGCAAATGCGAGTTTAGATTGGTCGGGCGTCAGCGTTTTGTAGAATGAATCCTGCAGAGACAATGAGCAACTGATGAGAAGGAACAACTAGGCGAAGGGGGCATGCCATTGACAGAATGACGACCCAGGGCAAGTTGAGCTTCTTGACAATGGCCTGAGCCAGCGTAGACTTGCCCGAGCCAGAGCTACCGGCGACGCCAATGATGCTGACGTCGGCCCACGGAGGCGAGTAGTAGGCCCGCTTCTGAACCGTGACATGACTCTGGAGGCTGGCCATGATGAGTAGTGGTTGCTCTCGATCTGCTGCTGCTGACTGTAGGTAGCTGCTCAAATGGTGATGATATCGTGAGAGAGATTGTGGAATGCCGGGAAAGAAGCCCTGGAGAAGGTGGAGGACGCGGTGACTGGCTAGGGCGCGGAATGTGGAATTTGGTAGTTGCTCAGCACCTAGTAAACCGTTCGCATCGTGTTCAGGGCAGCCCTGTCCCTGTCACCGAGGCTAAACAATGAGTGAGCAAGAGCCTTTTGGTCGGACCGAGATGGACCTTCAAAGATGAGACTGGTTGGAGGCGAGAGTGAGAGAGAATATGTGTGTGATAGCCAAAGAAAGCAATGCCCCAAAAGAACAGCAAAGTGATGAACTTGGCGACCAGACCAAAATACGGTTGTGCGAGTTGAATATGGAGAAGGGATGGAGAAGAGAGGAGGAGAGGACGCCTGGTGATCCTGGCTGTCCCGCTGTGGAGGGGGGGCCTTGATCGCAGGATGGCGGCGCCCGGCGGCCACCACAAGGGCTAGCGCTGGAGGTGAGGTACCTCGAGGGCCAGCGGGCAAAGTATGAGCGAAAAGGTACCGGCTTGCCCCGTAGTGCGGCACCTAAGCTAAGGTAGACGCCGCTCACCAACTCTCTCTCTCTCCACGTCGCCTTGAAAGATAAGCATTGCCTACATACTACCTGGGTTAATTAGGGCCAGGGTGGGAGCAAAACAGCCCATGACCGAGCTGGGCAGCTCCGGCTGATCTGATGGACGGGACGGTCTTGGCAGTATCGGTCTCGAGACTCGTGGGTTCGTGGTCTCATGATTCATGTCCAAGAAATATCCGACGTTATTGGACTGTTAAATAAAGTCACCCAGGAACGAGGTATCAATATCACGTTTTCCTATTCGAGGCCTGCTACTCTTCCACCCTTCCTTCTATTTCCTGCTGCATCCCGCCTCATGCAATGCATCCCGGGCCGCCTTTTGTATCACATTCGATATACGAGTGAGCGGCACCTACCGATGGAGTCCTGATGAGGGTCGATGCCCTGTAGCGCAGTGTGCCTTATTCGTACAGCGGCCCGTCGCCATTAGGCTCCTTCTAAATTGGGATCGGTTGCCCCGAAAAGCCATGCATCCTTGTCCAGGTACGTCGATTGCGCGCGCATGCTTGAATACCTATTCCATCCTTGAGAAGACTACAATATGCTATCCAGTGCGTGCTTATAATGATACTTCAATATTGACCTACATATGAGATGAGATAATATTGATTATGTATTTGTAAACGACAGGCTATTGATTCTGCGTCTTACCTCTATGATTACAGTAGTCATCAGCCATGTGACAGTATTTTGTCCACAAGGTCTCTAAGGTCTGTATTAGATGGATGCTGGATTGTCTATTAATCGCATTAAAAGCCGTATGTACATGTCATTGCACATGCATCTCTGCATCCCCACCACAGGCCTTGCAGCCTCCTGATGTCTCCATCTAGACCACCTCAGCTTGGCTGACTTTCCTGTTCTTTCCGTCCTCACACAAGTCATCGCCGAAGCCGTTCGCGCTGAATGAAATCCGGCGTTGATCTCTTGATGCCGCCGCTGTTACCTCCGCTCTTACTTCAGCTCTCGCCTCACACTTATATTCTGACGGTCTTCTGCGTGTGCTCTTTATGCAAGCCGTGGACTGGGAAGCATATCTAGTCCCTTCCTTGCCTCGGAAGTAACCCCCCAAAGATGGCAGACAGGCTACCAAAAGAGCAATGTTGCAGTCGAGGCTGCTCCAAAGATCTAGAGGGGCGACGTCGTAGGTCAGTTCAAACACATCTAGTATTGTGGGAGAAGCTGCAGCACCTACTGAACAAGCTGAGAGGAGGAGGCTGGCCCTTTCTCGCCGTCTCGAGGGAAGTAAAGCGGACGATGACAAACACAATGTTGATAATGCCGAGGAGGAATGTGCAGTACAGGCCAGTCCTGAGACTTCCCTTCATCTGCAGTCCGGCGGTGATTAAGCACGGTATGGCGAAGACTGTGGGTTCATCAATGCCATTCTCTCTACTACAGGGATTCACTCCCGCAGAATACTTACTAAGAAGATCCCCTACAAAGTGTAGTACCCAGGTAATCCGAATGACCAACCAGAATGAGGTGTATCGGCATGTGGTTTCGGGATCGAGAGACCTAAGCCAGAATTGTCAGAGACAGAATCATGGCTTTCGTGGTTTGTGAGAAGAACTCACCAATTTGACTGGATAGGAAGGCAAACACAAAATATGAGGAGCATACTTGTCAGGTATGACATGACCACGAAGCCGACCGCCAGCCAGAGAAATGCTCTGCGCTTCACCATGAAGGCTGGGAAGACCTGTAAATACAGACATAGAAGCGCAGCTTTGCAAAGGTATGAGGTCGTGATGAAGGGGATGCTGCTTGACCACAATAACTTGCGAAGCAACCATGTCAGCCTCTATGCTACAACCGTCACTTCTTCTCAACCCCTTCTAGCAGATTTATTCACCTTCAGCGCTATCACTGTATCTTCAGCGCTGCCTTTGAAGCCCTCCAAAGTTATCGTCACGCCCGGATCCAGCGCGCCCAGTTGCGCGTACTTGATGTCGGAGGCAGCGGTCGCTCCAGCCGAGAACCATGCCAAACATATTAGGTAGTCGCTGACCAAGAGTCTTTGCCGTTGGAGATTTAGTCGCAAGTACAGACGCGCGGCGATAACACCACCGGCGAGGGTGATGAGGATCCATTGCGATGCCTGCAGGAGGACATTGTATGGTCAGCGACGAAACCAATGAATGCGTCAGGGGGTCGAACGATAACCGCCGCTGAACCTGGGGTAGGTTCACCCATAACCGTCTCCGCCGAATTGATGAATTGTCGATATGGACGATGGCCTTCCGGTGTAGGACTCGGTAAATAACTGGAGCAATCCAACCAGTGGGTTTGGACGTGTTGTCCGTCACACCTGCGACTGGGCGACCGCCAAGATATAATAGCATGAGCGCCACCGACTACTACGTAAAGATGCATACCTACCAACTAAAGCCCCGACCTTGGGTGGCTTGATTGGATTATCGTGTAACATACCACAGATGCCCGCTAGTTGGCCGGAAGCAGGCCTCATGAACTTATGGCTAGCTGAGGCCTCAGCAACATCCTCGACGACAACGGACTAGCAAAGCCTCTTGATCTACAAGGCTTAAGACAGCACTCTGTTCAGCGGGTCTAGTATGCTTAGGCCCAAAGCATAAATACAGTGCGTGTGGGGAAATTCTCGAACATCATTGTCATTTTGCTCTATTACAGCGTTCTTTACATTGCTAAGGCAGAAGTCAGTGCTACTGTACGAAATCCCCAACCATTCCCTTCAGCGATTCCGAAGACGCCTCTTTCTCATTTTGCATATCCCAATGCACGATGAAGCCCATGTTCGGTTCCAAATTTTACCATGAGGTATACCTGGTGGGATGAGCCAGTAGTCTTGAACTCTTCATCCACATACCAGTCAGCTCACAAACCATCTGGCCGTTTTCTATGGCGTAGGGCGATCCTTTCATGCTTGGCGTCACATTACGTTGCCACTTCTCGCATATAGTAACATGTGGCCCTAGAATTTGCTAGGCCATGTCGTTAACGTTTTCCCCATTGCGATCTTGACGCAAGGTCATTCTTAGCTTCTTAGCATGGGATTAGGGGCCGATGGACTATCAGGATGGAGTTCCTGTCCTCGACCTTGTACTTCAGCCACCGAACTTGAACAGGCCATCTACCAGTGTCAAATGGCCATCGAAGTTTACTTGTACTTTTAGCAATGCAGTTGTCCACGACTAACAATACCAACAATGGCCATACGAACAGGATTTTGCGTCCACGCTCAACCCTACCCAGGCAAGATGGGAAGCCAAGATGTGAGTGCTACGAATGTTACTTTGTAGTCATACTTTTGAGCTTCATCATGTGTGGTCTGCCTTGGCCATATAAACACCTTCGAATACTTAGGTAGGATAAACCTCCGATCCAATATTCCTAGGTGCTGACATGCCGACCAAGACCACCACCCTGTACCGTAGTGAGATGTCGAATGTGCCTAGTCTAGACGATGTGAATGGGTGCAAACTATGTCTTCTCCAAGTTTTCAAAGTCTGGTAGGCCAAGCGAATTTCTCATTGCCATTTTACCTATATCGTTTTTTTTACATCTGCTGTCGCTCCTTCGCAACTTTCCATCCTACCTTAGTGAGTCTCCATTAATCTGGTCTGCTAGATCATTTGGCATCATAGGGGGCAAGAGAAAGCACAACATCCGTGCGCGCCCATGGCGGGACATGAAACCAGCCATTCTGTTCGTTGCTAGCAGTATTCATGCGTGTATAGATCTCTATACACAGGCTAGAGATAGGGGTTAGGGTTAGTTAGAGGTAGGGTTAAGGACAGTGTTGAAGTTAAGGCCAGGATTAGCATACGGAATGTATTTTAAGAGATTTTGTTAGGGTTACGATTAATTAATTTAGTATCTTCATTAATGTATTTGTTGGTGCACGTAGCAAAAGTTGTTGGTCCCCCTAGCAATACTTTCATGCGTGTCTTTGTTGATTCATCAGACTCGAGTCTGCCTAGCACTGGACCTCGGGCTGTACCCTGGATCCTCAGGCACCATGCAAGTCGCAGCTCCTAGCGCCCGGAGGCGGCCCACCATTTCAATCACATGATAGGCTCCGCATGGTCCCCGTCGGCCTGGGCCCACGAAAACCCGGCGGCTCTTTTCCTTCTTTCTTCTGCATTCCTCTCTTCCTCTCCATCTGCAAAGCTTTCCCTCTTCCACCAACAAGCTTCCCCCCGAGCTTGAGCTCTCTCTTGCTCAGAGACCAGCTCTCTTTTCTATCTCTCAAATGCGCTGAATCATCTTCTTCCAGCCTGCTTTTCCGGCTACGGCTCGTCCCTTCCCACTTCCACTCCCATTCCTGCTCCTGGGAGCCAGCTGTTGAGAGACCTGGAATCATGGTATGTCTGCCTCGACACTTCGCTTCTGCAGTTCCCCTCCTCAGACGCTGACAGCTGTCACCCCAGACATCCTCCGCGTCCACTGCAACCCCGGCCAAACATGCCTTCGACAGGCGTGTTGAGGACGTCAAGTCGCCCAAGAGGTAAGCTACAACTTGTCTCCACTTGCTAGACTTTCTGGCCTCCCATACCCCGCCACCTGTGACCTGATGAACGCTATATCAATGGGAATCTCTCCTAGCATATAATGCGGAACACACGATATTATCTTCTTTTTCCTGATTCACTTCCAACTTGCTCTGTTCGCTGCTGCACTGAAGTTATGCCATTGTAGATGCTAACGAGCCTCACAGTGACATCAACGCCCTGATCTTGGATTATCTGACCATGGAGGGTTATCCAAACGCCGCTGCCAATTTCTCCAAGGAAGCCAACCTGCCATCACACCAGGACTCTAGCTCCATTCAGGCTAGGCAGGAGATCCAGAATTCCATTCACAGTGGAAACATTCAGAAGGCGATCGAGACCTTAAATGATCTAGACCCTGAGGTAAGCTGCCCTCCGTCCAGTATCGACACACCACATCCCTACGTGATTAGAACACGAGTTTTACATGCACCACTCTTAGTGCCTTCGGGCCTTTGATGAGAAACAACCACTTTTTTATGATTACTTTACCATCTTCAACCTTACTTGATGCACTTTCATATCCAATTTGAGACCTAACAAGTTGCATAGATTCTGGACGAGGACAAAGCATTACACTTTGCCTTGCTGAGGCTTCAACTGGTGGAACTCATTCGCTCTTGCAATGCCACCACCGGTGACATCGCTCCGGCCTTGAAGTTTGCCACAGAACAACTCGGTCCAAGGGCACCCACGAACCCTCTGTTTTTGGAAGATTTGGAGAGAACGATGGCCTTGCTTTTGTTCCCCCCGGACTCGCTTGAGCCTCGTCTTGCCGCGCTGCTACATCCGGACCTCCGCCGTGAAGTGGCGGACAAGGTTAATCGGGCCATATTGGAACGCCGATCCACGAGACGAGAGGCTGCCATTCGACAGCTCGTCAAAATGCGAGTCTGGGCCGAGAACACCGCTCGGGACAAGGGCAAGGGCCTCCCTGATCGTCTGGATATTGGTCTCCATGGCGAAGAGTCGGATAGCTCAAGCAGGCGTTCGGTCCATGGGGAGAACGGTCATGAAGCTATGATTACGACATGATTTCTTGCTGCACACATTGATGCGAGACAAGGGCGTTTTATGAAATGTTTAGTTAGCGATTAGGTCTTTGTTTTCACCACAAGTTGGGCGTTTGGGGCTCGTACCCGCGGACAGGGAATGGAGATGGGACATCTCCGTGGCGTTTAGGGAAGGACTCGGGCACATTATATCATCAACAGGCTATGGCCTTACTTCGCTGGAAGATTCATGTTTTGATTTACAACTGTACGATTGAATTGCAGCAACACATTCAGACTCCGAGTGAAGTACAGGTATGAATATGAATCCCCCATTGCGATTATGCTCTAAGTGCGATCTTGTGTGAAGTTTTGAGCCATTGAAACCGATACCACTGTGTATTGAAAGAGTTTATTTGCAACAGGATTGCGTTGTCCCAGACACACCTGTCTATTTCGTCCTGATGTGCTTGAGCTTCTTGGGCGAGTAAAGGAAGTTGTTGGCGTAGGCCTTGGGGCTAATCTTCCTCGACTTGGGCTCCTGAACGAAATACTCGTAGCCCTGCTTTTCGGCGAAGTGAATGGCATCATCTCTGCTCTTGAAGTTGATGTGTGTGCCTTGCATGAAATCAGCGGACGACTGCCAGCCCATCAGCTGGTTCTCCCATCGGTGGCCCTTGGGAAGAATGTCCCAGTCCATGCGCCAGCGCTCGCCGCGCCACTCGCCGGATTGGGTAGCAGGCTTGGACTCCTGGTAAATTCTGTGTGTTCCTGTCAACGCCTGAACAACGAGGGCGAGAGTCGTAGCGATAAGGGACGGGCTCAGACTAACCGAACTGTTCGAGCCTGGAGTTCGATGGGAGCACCCGAGATGACCGCGGCAGGGAGGATCTCCTCACTACCGGTCTGAACCTTCTTGGGGACCGGAGTGAAGGTGCTGAACAGCGGTTAGCACATCGTTGTTCGGTATCAACAGGGCGTTGGGGTCGTGTACGAGGTCGCCTTGTCGGCCGAGATAGCGTAGTCGGGCTGGTTGGTGGTGCTGGGAGCAACCGGGACGGTGCCGCGGGTGGTGGTGACGGAGCTCTCGAAGCGGCGAGGGGTGACGGAGACGGCGACGCGGGGGGAGGTAGCGCTTCGCAGCAGGCGAGCCGCGCTCTGGGATCGGAGAGAGGCCATGATGCAACGATGGGCGCTCAATTGAGTTGGCTGGTGGTCGTGGTCGTGGGCGTGATCGATTCTGTGCTGGACGACGGTGGGTTGCGGCGATTGTCGAAGTTCGGGCAAGCTGGAACGGGGCGGTCGTGATTGGCTGGCACGGAGCAACGTGTCGCCGGAGACGCGGACGAGTGCTTTTCGGCAAGGCAAGATCCTCACTACTAAACATCTCGACAGAACCCCATCAGCCCTGCAATTGAGCGTCACGAAGACCCTCGACGGACCAACGCGGCAATTGAGCAATTCTTCGAATTTCCAGTCACCGACCACCCGTAATCATGAGCTTCGTTACCCGCCGAGCGCTCTCGACGCTCATCCCCCCCAAGGTATGAAGGAGTCCTCGGCTATGGTCGCAGCGGCCCCGGTCCTCCGATTGCTTCCGTTGCTAACGTCGGACATCGAAATAGGTCGCCTCTCCCAAGGTATGCACTCCACGATGAATCACGATTCTCTCCTCGAGCCCGGCGAACGAGAACACCCTCAATGCGAAAGTTTTGGACGACCTGGTGCCTTACCGACGATGAATTGGCGCCGAGCTTGTGCTGTTGCTGGGATGAATTTGGACGCTGACTAGATCGATGAACACAGGCCATTGGCGGCGCCCCTGATGCCATCCGCATGCAGCGCGTTGTCAGCTTCTATGAGAAACTCCCCCGAGGAGCTGCCCCCGAGGTCAAGGCCAAGGGCATCCTCGGCAAGTACCAGGAGAAGCACTTTGGAAAGAACCCCTCCGGCAGACGTACGGCCTCCCTTCACACCCTCCGATCCCGGACCATCTCGGTACTGACTCTGCGCAGCCATCATTCACGCCATCGTCTTCCTCGTTGCCATCGGTTACGCCCAGAACTACTACTTCCACCTCCGTACGTATCTCCGAACCTGTCGGCGACCAGCGGCGGGGAGCTTGCGAAAACCGGCGAATTGGACATGGCTAATTGGGATCACAGGCCACCACAAGAACAACGCCCACTAAATGCAGTGAGGACTAGATAATCAGATGATGGTCTGAGAGGGAGCGAATGGTCGTGTACATATTCTTCCGAAACGCGCGGTAGAGCACGCCTTGACTTACCTATGTATCTCTAACACGCAAGTGATGCGGCATATCTTCCATCTGCCTCTGGGCACATCTTGCACTTAGCATTGTGAATGGCCTTCTTGACTGTAACCGGCTCTGTATAAATTGTCGTCATGTTGTGCTTGACGTGTGAACTAGCATGTTGGCGTACTTAGTAGGTTGGTGGATATGCGAGGATTTATCACGTTCAGGTGGACGTACGAACTATGACTGATGGCCCCGGTCTCATGGATTATCAGATTACAAGCTGCGCTTTCTTTCAAGGGTTCGAGCCCGACAATCTACATGCCTGAGCTCGGGGATAGGAACGGAGGATACTTTGTTTGCTCGATTCTATCTGGGCGCGAATAGCTGATTCGTCGGTAAATGCCTGACACAATGAATGAGGTTGGGGGATCAAACTTGGCACCGATGAGCAAACACAGGGCTGGGTTATTTGCTACCAGGTCATACTGGTCTAAAATTCATATGTTTGGGGCAGTTGACTTCTTTTGTCGTGAGCTGGGAGTTTGTAATGCTTGATTCGAGTCGAAGCTGGTAGTATGTAAGCTACCTTCACTGAGCAAGCAAGACCCGACCAGACGGATACTCAGCTGCCCGCCAAAACGTGCAGCGCCTTCAGGGAGGTTACCACCACAAAGAGGCGCTAGGCCGCCCTGTCCAGGCGGGTGCTTGAGAGCGCTGGGGTCAAGCTGGGTGGTGGGTGGCAGGTGGGTTTTTTAGTGCGCAATTAGCCACGTCCCGCCTCGTAACTCGCGACGTCAGGTACTTGGGCCCCTGTACCGACACAGTCATTCGGCCAGCTGCAGGTGCGAAATTGGGGAGGTACCCGCCGTACGAAGTACCTTAGCACCCTTGCCCAACCACGCAGCAACGCAGCCCATCCTGCCCCATTCTTCGCGCTAGGCCCTAGTGAGGCGGCTGCCTCTGTCGAGTCGCTCGGCTTTGGGCTTTGCTGGCTGGCAAGCTGGGTCGGCCTGGGCCTTCCCCATCACCACCAAAAGCCTGTCAGCCGCAGTTACTCCGGTACCTCGAAACCACCTTACCTTCACTTTCAACGTCGTTCCTTTGCCCTCGCAAACAAACCTACGGCTCCCGCCTCCCCCGACGATCGATCGGCCCTCCCATCCAGATCATCCTCCTCCCTCCTTCCCGCTCCGAATAGACTCCGACCACGCGAGCATCTCTCCCACTGCCTCTGCCACTTTCTCCCGCCCTTCCCTTGGACCAGCGAACTCTCCCCGCCCCGCGGCGCAAAACGATTCCATCCACATCCCGGATCGCCTTCAAGCTTCTTAGCGCAGGGCCAACGAAGACTCGCACGCGATCAAGCAGGTGAATAGTCTACGAGGGCTGTTTTCGCTATCCCCCCACCGAACGGCGCATATTCACGACGTATGATGGCAACAGAGGCTGCCGTTGACAGAGCCGTCGATGCCCCTGCCTCCGAATCCCAGCTCGTAAGTCTGCCTCTGATTCACTGGACCTCGTCTCCCCGCCCATCGCCCCTCGCGTCCCCCCTTCACTGTCACGTCCTCTTCGATGTATCCGGTTTTCTTCTTCCCTTCCTGTGTGCTTTATTCGAGCTTCTCCCTTGGACTCCCGGGCTGCTCTCTGAAAAGCTTAACTTCCTTCGCGACTCGGACGTTTGCTGACCTGCGACTCTTCCGAGGCCATACAGCCACCCGACGCCCAGAATGTCGACCAGTACCGTTCATCTGTAAATGGTACTCCTGGCATCGAAGATATCGAGAACAAACACATCACTAGCGTCGACGACCAGGTTCATTCCACCGATGTTAGTACCAGTGGAGGTTCCGACACGGAAGCTTCGAGGGCGGATGGGTCAAAGAGCAAAGATGACGACAAAGGGCATGGGCGCACCGCGTCGTCGGTCAAGAAACCGGCTACCTTCAAATCTGTCTCCGTCAATAGGACCTTTCTCGCCGCCAAGGCAGCAAATGCTGGCAGCGCCTCTGCTACGGCTACCGATAAACCACCTGCCGGGTCTAGCACACCTCCCACAGGTTCGGCAACGCTGACTGTGTCCCGGCCCCGACTGGTAGCAAAGACTGGAAGCGCTCGCGATTCTTCTCCGCGGTTCTCTTCAGCCGGGAATGGAGGCAAACCCGGCTCGGCACCTGACCCGGCCGTTGTATGGAATAAAAACCGCCGTATGTTGCGCATTTGAGCTCGCCGAATGCTAGACTTGCTAACCCGGATGTAGCACCCCCTGTCCAGGAACCCAAGAAGTTGACCGACGAAGAGCTCAAGAAGTATGGAATCCACATGGCTAGTCGCCTAGAAGAGGAAGACGCTCAGGGGCAGAACAAATGGGCCGACATCGATGACGACGACGACGACTGGGCTCCCGATGCCATCACATGGGGCGATGGCACCAAGACTACTCTACCGCATCCCGATGAACATCCCGATGAGCATCCCGGGGCTCATCCTGGCGCAGTTCCTGTTTACGTCCACGCTCATGGCATCGGCCACGCCCACCTGCACGCCGCTCACGCCCACGCCCAAGCCCAAGCCCAAGCTCAAGCTCACGTTGCCCACGCTCAAGCTCACGCTCACGTCCCCGCTCCTGGCTCTGACAATGGTTCTGTTGGTTCCAGGGGAAAGGTTCTAGAAAAGCCAAGGTCTCCAGCCCCACAAGCCCCGTCAGCCTCAGTTGGGTCTCCCCTCGCGAAATCCAGCGGTCTTGCCTCTGGTAAGGGGTTGATCCTTAAGAGCGGTTCCCAGGATAAGCCCACACTTGTTGCCAAACCTCCCGCACCACCAGCTCCGGTCAAATCTCCTTGGGCACCTCTACCTCCTGTGGAGAAGGCATCTCCAGCTACGGAGTTAGCACAACTTGCACGACCACCTATGAAGGGCATGACTCCTCCTCCCAAGGAGATTGCTGCCGACGATTTTAACCGCTCTGGTTGGAGGGAGGGCTCTCACGGCAACCGGGAATTGTACAACTCTCATTCTGGACGCTATGAGCCTGTGCCTGATCGGCGCGGCTCTATGCGAATGGAGCAGCATCCTAGGCATCCAGCATTATTGCAGCGCCCACCACCGTCCGATCACCCAGCTGAACCATCTGGCGCGTTCCAAACCAACAGGGTCTCCCAAGAGGTACCTTTCGGTCGACGACGAGGTTCATCCAACGTAAGCGGTGGAAGCGGATCATTCATGCGAATGGGTAAGGGTAACGAAGGACCAATGCACCCCCCTGAGCATTTGGGCCCGCGCCGACCATCCTTTGCAGGTTCCGTCGAGAGCCCAGTATCTCCAAGTAACCTGTCTACTTCAGCTCACGGGCCTCCAAGACAGGCGGGATGGATGCCTCGTGCATCGCCCCGCGCCGTCTTTGCAACCCCTCACCAAGCTGGTCCCCCACCGGAGGCAGTTTCGGGCCCCCCTCCACCTGTTCTGCCAGTGGTGGATGAGCTTGAGTATCAGAAGAAGCTGATGCGAGAAAGGAATGAACTTGCTAGGAAGAGACGACAAGAGGAGGAGGCTCGTGAGGAGGCCGAACGCCGGGAGCGCATTCAAAAGAAGCTGGAAGCGTTGGGACCGCCACCCGAGAAGAAGACTGATAAGAAGGAGACCGCACCGAGACAAGAAGACATCTCCCAACCAACACACATCCAACAGCGCGAGACAAGTGCGTCTGCTCAACGCCCTACCCAGTCGGCCCAAGATGGCAGCAAGGGAGACGCACCAACCCGGGATGAGGTGTCCTCACCAGAAACCAAGGCCATCTCTCCCAACAACACAACACTAGGCCCCAGGCGTGTTTCTCACAGCCAAGAGCCCAAGCCAACTGGCTTGTGGGCCGCCGGGTCGACCTCAGCGGCAGGCTCGGCCCCACGACAGGAGCGATTCTCCTCATGGACTGCAGGATCCCAGCCATCCTCCCGGAATGTCTGGGGATCCCCTAACAATGACCGAGGTCTTGGTAACGGAACCTTCTATACAGACCTCGGACGCCTACCTGTCGACAGCAATGCCCCCGCACAGGGTAGCAAGGGCCCATCGCCGATTGCTCCCCCAAGCGTTGCACGACAACCGTCCTCCCAGGGCCGACCACAGCCACCCGCTCCCATTGGATCTCGAGCCCCACGGTATGGTGCTGCTGGCTCGGATCTTGCGAGTAAATGGGTAGCATCGGTCTCCGACAATGACAAAAAGTTGAGCGCCACGAGGCTGGCTGAGCGGGCTGAGCGAGAACGCCAGCTTTCCGAACGAGGCATGTCGATTGAGGATGCTCAACCTGCCATTAAGGATACCTGGCGCCCAGTTCACGCTCCTGGTGACGGCACGCGACGACCTCTTGTCCCTGACGCACAAACCCATCGACCTGGTCCTTGGAGGGCTTCCGGAGAGGATGCCACGAACAACCAGCTTAATAGAAGTGGCCTCCCTCCTGGAGCGCATGACGGCATTATTGGAGTTGGTGGCACAAACGCTTCTGTTGCTCAAGATGAGACTCCGTCGGGGTCTAACGCTGGAATCTCTGGAGTCGGTAGTACCAACGCCTCTGTTTTGCCCGGCGGTAAGGGTGCAGGCCCCCCAGGCCGCTCCTCGCGATTCTTCCCGATGAAGGACATCCGTCTTGAGAATTCTGCCCCCGTCGACGCGCGATCCAAGTCTCCGACCCCCCCTCCTCCTACCATGGAGGGGCATCCGGTGTATGAGGGTGATGTGATGCGCCCTCACGTTTCTCTGCCTAAGCCTCAGCCAATCGTGAAGTTGCCCCCTGCCATGACGGCTTCTCAGTCATCACAGCCCAGGCCACAGTTTGGCTGGGCCAACCCGCCTCCGTTCAAGGACCCCAGAGCCCCTCTTAGCCCTAATCGCGTCCCCCTCAGTGCCGGCGAGGCCACCCAGGAGAAGTGGCAGAGCCGCATCAACAGCCTCCTGAACGGCGCGAAGTCTCCGCCTCTGAAGTCGATTGGCGTGGATCCCGCCAGTAAGAGCGCGCTGGACCATGCCACTCAGCCGGACTCTGCCACGGTCTCTCTTCCTAGAGTCCCCTTGACTGCACTACCGGTGAGCACCCAGCGGTCCTCCATCACGAAGCCCATGGCTGAGGAGTGCTTCGAGGAGCAGGAGATGGGATCCCTCCCTCAGATTAGGCTCCCACACAAAGCGCCCGAGGCGGCATGGCAGCCAGCGTTAGCACCAGCGAAGCCTATGCCCAAGAGGTTCCTGATCCAGTCGGCCATCATGGAACCCTATTACTTTCCGGCCGAGGTAGTCGGCGGCGGTAATGCTATGAGGATCCAGTTCCCTGGCATGACCGAGCCAAAGATCGTTACGGTGCCATTCTCCGCAACCCGCGGTGGGCGAGGAGGCTCGCATACCCGAGCAGGACCACGCCACCGTGGATCTGGAAACGACCGCCGAGGAGGCAAAAGAGATGCCTCGACCTCTCGCGCCGAACACAGCAGTCCATCTACCAGCCGTGGTAGCCGTGGGAGCTATCGCAGCCGAGGATCCGAGAACTGGACCCGCGCCTCAGCGACGCCCCCCTCGCTGTCCACCTAAGCGAACCGTCGAGATGACGACGTCGGATGCAGTATCAACTTCGACGTTTCTACATAATATTAGCAGACCACTCTGTCTATTCTCTCTAACCGTCTGATGCATCCTCTTGATGCTCAGTTCCCTGTCCCACATACAACATGTGGGAAGAAGCCTCACTGCCACAATTCTTTGCACCGATCTTAGTGCTTGGGAAGCTGCTCGCCTCGGCATAGTTTGCGGCGGGCGTGTACAACTTTGGAGCGTGCGTGTATTCCATGACGTATTTGGCATGGCGGGTTTGCGACGGCCCGTTTTTGGGTTCTGCAATAGGCTTGGGCTCACACAGCTTTGAGAGTATTTCTCTACCATTGTTTCTTGTTTTTAAATTTCGCTCTTCTTCGCGGACCTCTTGACTTCTTATCCCTTCGCAAAAAAACACCTTCCCGGGCTCCAGCTCGACAGAATGCTCTGCCGTAGCTCGACGGGCCTGTGGCAACGGAACCGACAACAACACTCGGGGGCTCTTGGCCCCTTTTACCAGCGGAAGGAGACTCTTTTGAAGATCTAATCGATTCTTGGAACGAATGAACAATAACGAAACGAAGTCGTACGGTCACGGACCCTTCCAACTTGCGGGAACAGGAAGAGGGGCTTTGCAACCGACGATGGCGATTCTTTAAGGAAAGGTGCCTTGGATTTTTGCTTGGTTCGGGTTTCTTTTTGAGACAATGGCCTATTACCACTAGGCCATGTTTCGGGAACGACCGGGGAGGGAGCCAGGGAGAAACACTTTTTGAACTTTCGAAAACCGAAACTGGACACACTTTCGGGAGGATGGATGATGATGACGATGGGAGAGTGTTGGCCTTACGTTGTTGAAGATAGTTAACGAGCTGACAACTACAAAGTACGCGAAACGAATTTGGAACTGTGCCTGTTGTGAATTTCATGTCGTGACATTGTATGGCACGCTTAGGAATCCAGCTGGACATCTCGTCTCTAAAGGTATATGCTTGGACGTAGGTATCAATATTCTCCCTAGCGATCTTCTTAACATTGCAAAGTTTGACTGATGTAACTAGGAAATGCAGCTATCGACCAACCCATCAAGCCGTGCGAGCTATCCTGCCTGTCCTTGACCATCCCGTCTCAGATGCCAGAGTCACCCTCCCAGAAATCCATCTGCTCATCCTGCCACGTCTTCCACTCCCTACACACGCGAGCCGCCTCAACCATGCCGGGCGACTTCTTGGGGAAGAGGCTGTTCGCGTCACTCTGGCGCTCTAGGACCTGCAGCGCCAGACCCTCCGAGGCGTGCCGGGCGATGTGGCAGTGCATCAACCAGCTTCCGGGGTTGTCGGCCTTGAAGGCGATGACGACGAAGCCGCCGTTGGGCAGCAGCACCACGTCCCGTCGCGGGGGGTTGTCGAGGGTGAGTTGGAGCTTGGAAGGGTCGTAGAGCTGGCCTTCGACCTGCTGGAGGAGGGCAAAGTCGTGGCCGTGGAGGTGGATCGGATGAGCCCTGGTTACGCTGCTTTCCGCTTCCATGGTCAGGACCAGGTAGACCCATTCATCTTTCGTGTAGTTTTCCGGGATGACAACCCACTTCGCCGGGAAGGACGCCGGAGGCTCGTCCAGGTGCATCAGGGTCGGGTCGGAGTAGTTGATCTGGAGCGGCGTGAAGCCGTCCGGTACGTCATCGGCTGGCTGCAGAGAAAAGGCCGCCATGGGGTAGTGGGCAAACTCGGGCGTGTCCTTCGCCTCCGTGTTGAGGGTGACGTTGAACTGCTCGCCAAACTCGTCGTCGTCGTACTTGGCATTCGCAGCCGGGCCTACGTACCACGGGATCTTGGGCCGGAGGGACGAGTACGTCTCGTCGGAGCAGGCCTTGCTGATCTTGGTCCAGGGCAACGACGACGGGTCGGTGGTGCTGGTCTCGTCGTAGCGAAGGATGCCCGTCCGTTCGTAGTTTTCGCCTCCGGGCGCTATTCCGCAACTCTCGGCGACCCATGTCCGCATCCAGAAGTTGCCGTCGGCGGGGATCTCGTTGTTGTCGCCCGGGAGCGGGTTGGCCTCGACGATGACGTTGTACCGCTGGCCGATGCCGATCAGGACCGAGGTGTTGTAGTAGGGCTCGATGGGCACGAAGTCCGCCGACACGACCTGGAGCCAGTGGTTGTCGATGGAGAAGACGAAGGTGCTGTCGAACGAGGTATTGATCAGACGGAGGAGGTATCTCTTGGGCCGCGTGGGCTTGTCGGTGGGCGTCTTGTTGAAGTGCAGCACGTAGTTGTCTGGTATCTCAAGAGTGGGAGTGTAGCCGTAGTGAGACACGTTACCTCTGCCGTTGAGGAGGATGGTCTTGTTTCCCCAGGTGTTGTTGTACAAAAGTTGGTAGGCACTGTTGTGAGCTTTTGGGATTCAGCACTCGGGAAGTGTTTCATGTTCGGAATTGTAATAGCCACTTACACCAATCCGTCATGAGCAACGGGCGCTTGGATGCATCAAACGCCCCAGAGGATGGACCGTGGATTGTCTGCGTGGCACTTGAGTAAACCATTCATGTGTGACCCAACCCGGAACATTTCTACTCACCAGTGGACCCTGTAGTCCATCTGCGTACTGCACAGAGTAGTGGCTGTGATACCAAGAGGTTCCATACTGAGTAGCCTTGAACCTGTACGTAAACGAGGAGTTGGGCGGGATGGGACACTGAGTAATGCCATTCACGCCGTCCATGTCCATGGTCTGGTTCTGCCGGATCCCGTGCCAATGGATGCTGGTGCCATTCGTCACCATCTTGTTGACGATGGTGACTTCGACAGTCTATTCATCACGTCAGCTTTGATTCCGGGATTTGTCTCGCGCAGCACTCACGTCTCCCCAGCACGCCTCGAGCCAGGGCCCGGGATACGTCTCGTTGAACAGCTTCGCCTCGTCAAAGGGCTGCCCATCCGCATTGAACTCGCTCTCGGTGACGTTCAAGGTGTAGCTTCGCGTGACGCCGACGGGGGCGAAATTCTCATAGTTTGTGTGGATGTTGAACTCACGACCATCACGGTTCCGGAGCCAGCACTCCCTGTTCTCGGGGGTCGAGCAGAAGGTCCAGTCCTTACCCATGGCACTGTAGTCGCACACGAATTCGTGGTCGCTTGGGTTTCCCGCCGGTGGCCTGAAGACCGGACGGTCGCCCTTGAGGGTGTCGATCTGGTCTGTCCCATGGGGGAACGTGGCCGGTGGTCCAAGTGGTTTTTGAAGACCGACATCGCCCGTGGGCGACATGGTCAGCCATGCGATGAGGCCGACGACGGCATGCCAGAAACGAGCGATGAGCGTCATGGTGCTGTTGGTTTACTCTGACTTACTTCCCCTCTAGAGCTGTTGTCAAGAGACAAGAGAAGATACGACAAGAGAGAAGGGAAGGCCTACAAAAGAAGGGCTGTTGGAAGCGTGATAGGCAACAGCCGAGTAGGACGTGATACAAACGGGATACGATTGCCAAGCCTGCACTTTGCTTCCGGTTCTGACCTCAGCTGAGTAGTGAGTGAGTACACCGGGCGAGCTGACTGTGCCTTGAGCCACAAGGCCGCGCAAGCCACCGCTTCGTGTAGAACTCGGAAAGCAAGTCAGCTGGGCGTCGAAGCAAAGGGGCCTCGGGGGACCGTCAGCCAAGTTGTATCATGTAAGTCAAGTGGCTTGTCCGCCAGCCAGTCCGGTCTCGTCTCTTGGGTGGGAACTCTGTCAGCCGGCATGACTGCAAGCGGCACGTCAGCTCGTCTCATCGCCAAAAGACCCCTTCAGCCAGCCACGGGAGCGTGGAGACGAACTCGACAGCGGCAAACCCATTGGCCATGGTAGCTAGAGCAGGGCGGGACGGGACGAGACACGGCATGCGAGAACGGTCCAAACAGTCCTGGTGCCATCGCCACATGGCGTGCGAGAAACACTTCCATTTCGTAAAAGCACATACCCAAGCAAAAGGGCTTTGGACGGATTAGGGCTAGATGCCGGTGGAATCGCAGTAGTGTGCTGTTGGGCGTAGTCTAGACCGCAGACTATTGGTGATAGTTTTGAGACACTGCTCTCGTATTCTGCGGACCATCACATCGTTGTCTGCACTTTTGCCCGCCTCGCCACACTGCATGCTGCGCCCTGCCGACAACGGAACGTTGTGGCCATGTAACAGCCTCGTTTCTAGTCAAGACTCCTTGAACTGACATGATAGTGTTGGACAAAACCGAGGGAAAAGGAATGTGAGAAGGATGTGGAAAAGCACAATGCAGAAACTCTTCGGCTGGCTCGAAAAAGCTACACCATCTTGATCTTGTATCTACGAAGCAGCTCGGGCTAGAAGTCAAGTTCAGTGTAGGGAATCACAGCTCGGTTTGATTCATAGGCTTACCCACACACGTATGATCAGCACGTAACACACTACTTGAGAGTTTGACTCACATATCAACCAAGGTGTCCACAGAGTCAAACCCGAAGCTGCTCCTAAACCTCGACTTGAATACCACACCCTGCCAGGTGCATTTCAAGCAATTCGTTTCTGACACCGGCGTCCGTGACAACGCCATTAAGATTGAGGTCAAAGATGCTGGCCTGTGCAGGCAGTGTCCGGTCGTTGCGTCGCCTGGTTCATCGACAGCTTGGAGCTTGCAGTGGGGGAATTATCAAGCTTCTCGGGAGCGTGAGGGTCGTGATGAGAGGTATTGGCCGAGAATTGGTGGAATGTCTCCATTTCTGATCATGGAAGCATAGAAACCTGTGTTTATCCATGCGTGAGATATTTCCCTTTCAGCACATTTACTTTCCGTTCCGGCTAAAAAGTGCGCACATGGATGAAAAGTAATTAGGTACTAAGCTTAGTACCTTGAAGCCTACCTACACATCGAAACGAAGTCCAGCCTCATACAAGTCAAGGAGGGGATCAATAGAAAAGTAGAGGCCCTCATAAACCATTCACCTTACCTACATACATGAATTTTGGCTACGTTGAAACCGTCCTCTCGAACATCTGTATATCAATCTGTCTCCGCGGGTCGGCGTTGTTGAGATAGCTGACTTTCCTCCTCGAATACTGTCTTGAGGCAGAGCGACTAACGATATTCGTCCTCCGTTTGGCTATCGAAATTGTCGGCCAAGACGGTCGAATATTCCAGCGCAGGAGGAATATCGATGGTCCAAGGCTGGCGAGTGGTGAATGACTTCCACCAGTTGTATTGGCCAATTCCATGGGAGACCCGGGTTGAAGTCAGAGCGGAGAAGTGAAGATTGGTTCACCAAGTGGTCCAAGGCTTCCGCATATCCTTCAATGACAAAGTCACCTCCGAGATCTGGCCAACAAACCAACAAGCCGCGTTGGAGAGATGCCTTATACGCCCTGTTCCAGGTGATGTCTCGGTGGAAGACTTGCTGAAACAGGTCGGTGCAGAAATCGACATCGGGGTCTCCTTCCAAGACAAAGGTGAACGACTCGACGGGAATGCCTGCATCAGGTACGGCTAGGGCATCGAGCAGCCATTGAGATAAATAGCGAGAAAGAAATAAACAACAAATCGAGTCGCGATATTCGAGGTAGTTTGCGAATTTAGGGTGGCCCGGTTCTTGTAGAAACCATGCCACATTGCGTGCCTCGTCATGTCTGAATCTTTCATTCTCGAGGATACACCTTATCAAGCTAACACGGCGCTCAACCCGGAGTTGTGGGCTCTCCCCGAAGAAGGGGGCTAGGCCTTGGGCATGAGATGATGGATCGCCGGTGGCCCAGAAGTCCTCATGTAACGTCACGTTTCGAATTTGGAGACGTTGGCCGACAGGAAGTTGTCCAAAAAATCGAATGGCGACGGCCGCCGCAGAAAACCGAAGCTTCTCTCGGCACCGAGTCCCTTTGTGCATTGGGTCATGGGGGTTGGTTGAGTTGTACGCGGACTCTGGCTTGTAAGACCACGGGCCCACGTGTTGCCAGACTTTGTCGGCGTTGAGGCGGCTTGTCACATGGGCCAATTCTGACCGCGAGGGAATATCCCAGAGGTTGAAGCCAAGATCGAGAAACTCGTGGGCTGGATGGGTGTCTACCCAGTGTGGAAAAGTCTCGTAGACCAATTTGGCGAATTCGACGGGTTGCTTTTCTGCAATGAGTCGTAAAACATGAAACGTGGTCCTCTGGGTTTCACGCACTCGACAAGACCGATCTAGAGGACAATCAACGGCATCCGAGTGCGCAATACTATAGGGACCACTGTGGCGAAACTGAATAAGCCAGTCAGAGGCCTCACCTGATCCGGGGCCGTACTAAATGGTATCGGATGCCCCAGGTTCGACTCTGCTCCTATGTTCTTGGTGCGTCGTCGACAAACGTCGCAATCCGGACATGAATGCAGGAAACTCAAGAGCAAGTTGAGAGTGCATTTTGGGAGTTATGAAGGGCTCGAGACGCACCACCATGTCCGCCGCTAGCAAGGGATAGAGGATGGTGACGTAATTGAAGCAGCCAGCTAAGGCCATCCAGTCTTGACGATTAACCGTAGAGAAGTGGGCGGTATTGAGAGATAGCGGCATGCTCTTGGTGTGTTGAGCAATCGAGCGGCAGGTACACATAAGGGCGAGGTCAATAGGCTTGCCGTCGGCGGTAGTGAGCTTCTCAGAGTCACCATTAAAGACGTATCCGCCATCGGCCTTGAAGTAGTGGCGAAAGATTTGCACCTGCAGCTCGACGGGAAGGGTGGTGAGGGTTGTCCGAGGGGAAGACAAGTTGTTGGCGAAAGAGGGAGTCGTAACGTTAACTGATATCCCGTTAGTGGGAGGATGATAATGCGGCTGTGGAGGGAGTGGGAGGGGGACGAAATAAGTCGTTAAAGATAAGATCAGTTGGTCGTCTTTGCCATTTATGAAATCTTCCGGCGTTGGTAGATGAGAATAACGATCGGGCTCTGAACATGGGGTTTAATAGATACTCGGCAGGGATGAGTCACACGCTGCGCTACAACCTAGCAAAACTTTAACAGGCTTCAAAGTTCAACCTTATCTACATAAAAAGAAGCTTTGCGTTACAGACAGACATGGCGTAGCACAATAGCTCGTAGGATTGAATTTGAGCAGGAATCTTTGAGGGGCTGCTTGTAAAGCTAGAATGGGGCAACAGCCCAACGGAGGACGAGACCGCGTTTATGAAAGAGCTCGAGAGCCTAGATTGTGAGGTTAGAATGTAAGAGCCTAAGGGTAACAAGCGCCCTACCGTAGCTGCATCCTATGGATGATGCAGCTGAGGAACGATGTCGTGTTTGTCAATCGGCAGTTGAAGGATTGACTAGAGAAATTAGCAAGACGAGACCCTTGTAGCTTTAGCTTGAATACGTACAGATCAGTCGTCTCTGACATCAGCCGCGAAGCTGCTAGGATGTGCCCAGTTGGTCCAGAACTCAGGCAGAGCAAGGGTTTACGTACGATGGAGGGATATGGCGGAGGGGGTTCTGTTGATGTTATCACCCGTTAGCAAATTGAACATATAAGCCGGCGTCTTGAGTGAGTTGGGAGTCTTGCAACATACCGAAGCCTGGTGGCCGTTCCTGGAGTCAGCGGACTGAACTGAGCTGTCACTAAGCAACTCAATTGTGGCGGGGACACCGAGGGGAAGAGGATGGGTTGGATACTTACTGGAGGAGGCAAGAGTCAATCGATAGATCAAAAATCCAAAGATCCATTCCCTCATCGGGCAACAGCTTGCAGTCGTCGTCCCTGCATCGAGGGGGCTTGAAATGCATGACTTTGTACTTGTGTGGCGAAAAGGTGACTCCAGCTGGCCTAGCCCACTTTAAAATGCTGTCGTGGCACGCCTTCAGCCCGTTGCAGTTGTCTCGATATTCGAAGGAGACGGCCACCAGATAAATGTCATCAAAGTAAGCGTATGTGTCGACGGTAACGAGGCCGTGCAACTGGATAGTGTTCTCGAGAATGGGTGCGGCAAAGAAGAGGAAGAGGATGGGTGAAAGAGGCGAACCCTGGGGGATCCCAATATTGACAAAGAAGGGCTCGGTGGTGCTACCGGGCATCTTCAAGACGGTGCTGCGGTTTGAAAGAAATGAGTGGACGAGGAGGATGATCCACCAGGGCAGGTTCTTCCGTATCAAGATTTCGAGAAGCTTGAACCGATCCACGTTGTCGTAGGCGCCTGCCATGTCGAAACCCATTATGGTTGCCCTTTTGTGCACCAGGGTCATCTTCCTGTGAAACTTCCTCCTCTTTTTCCTCGACCAGGCTTTGTAAACAGTCCCGAGTATGTCCTGGATGGCGTGGGAGGTGGACTTGCCGGGGGCACCGTACTGCGAACGAGGGAGGAGCTTGTGAGCCAGGGCTAACATCTTGAGCCGTTCGGCCACGATATTCTCGAGCAGCTTGCCAAGGGCCAGCAGCAGGGCAATGGGACGCCAGCTCTTGGGGTCGCTGTAAGTCTTCTTGTCTTGCTTGGGGAGGATGACGGTGATGGCGTGTTTGAAGGCGGTGGGATGGTGGAAGAGGGTCAGGCAAGCCTGGAAGAGGCGGGTGAGATAGGGGACGAGCTGAACGCGAGCCATTTTGATGGCTTCGTTGGCCATTTTGTCGTCACCTGCAGCCTTGCCGGCTGGAAGCGCTTGGATGGCTCGACTCACCTCGTCGTTGGTTACAGTCTGGCCGGCGCAGAGCTCCTGATATCCCGATTCCTCGGTCGGCTTGGTTGGGAGGCGGAGCACTGGAGCTGCCTCGCCGTCGCTGGTTTCAGGCCACATGCTGTTCCTCAGGCAAGTGCCCTTCTCAAACTCGGTCGTGTAGTAGTTGGTGCCATCGTGGGAGAGAGGCGGTATGCGACCTTTGCCCTTGGGCTGGCACATCCTCCCGCTGGATCTGGATATATTGAAGACTCCCCTTGGGGGTCTTGGACGTGCCCGATACATGATGGCGGTAACTATTGCAGCGTTTCTTTGCTTCACCCCTCTGGGCTTGTGTCGCAAGATCTTCGGAGGCCGGCTGCTCGCGTTGCTGCTCCTTCTTTCGGCGGCGATGTCCCTGCCACTGCGTGACTGGCTTGGCCGCCTTGCCGACTTCGTCCTGCTGTTGAGCTGGAACTTGTACCCCGGCAGCCTTGAAGGATGGTGCTGGTCTTGGTGCGTAAATCGGACGCGTGGGCACATGGCTTCGAACGGCCAGCATGATGGCTTCAAGAATGGCGGCGGCAAACGCATCGACCTGCTCACCCGTCACCAGCTCACCACACACGATCCGCGCCAGGGCGACGGCGACAGCGCACTCGTAGGCCTTTCTGGGTGTTCTGCGCCAGCAGTAACGGGTCGTTTCGTCCCTGAAGAGCTTCGTGTCCAGCAGAGTTTCAATGGGGCAATGATCCGATTCTGGCAACGAGGCAATGCGTACGATACTGCAGCCCAACACGCTCGGGACCATGGCCCGGCTCACGAATGTAAGATCGATGCACGATATGGTGCTATCCAGCTTAGTTCCGCGCGTGTATGTCACGGTGCCGGGCTTCGTGAGGCATTTCATCTCGGACTCAATCATGCCTTCATAAAGCGCATCGGCGTCTTTACAACTTTGGACACGTTTGAACAGGTGACCCCCCCCATTCTTTATGGTGTAAATTGAAGTCGCCGACGACGATAGGGTGCGGGACAGAATTCACATGGTGGATGAAGTCCTGGATGTTGGCGTGCCTTTGTTGATTGTACATGTTGTGAATTGAGTACTGCCCTTCGACCGTTGATAGATTGAGGGTGGCGCTGAGTTTCTCGTTGACGCCGGCATGGTACATGACATTCCATCGATCTCTTGGAATCGTCTTGTGAATATAGAAACATACCATGACAAGAGGGACGGGCTCAAATTTCTTTCCCCCCTTGTGGTCTGCTGGGTTGTCCGTCTCGGTGAGCGGTCTGGCCGCCCGGAAATCCACCACGTAAGGATCGCAACTCAGCCACGGGAGTGGTGAGGGGGGATCTTGGACAGCGATGGTGTCGGGGCCGTGGCCCTGCAGTTTTCTCGCTTCTCTGAGAGCGAGACTCATTCTCTTGTTGGAACCCTTGACGTTGACTTGCCACAGCCTCAACTGAGAGTCCGACATAACGGTGACATGGTTCTTCGACCTCCTCTGTTGCTCCGTTCGGTCGTGGCTCTTGAGCCTCGCCATCGTGGCTGACTCTCATTCGCAACTCGCCAACAGAGCAAGGGGGCGCCTCGTTATCGACTGTGGGATGAACAGCAAGCCTGATATCGCCAAAGCTCGTTGTCGGATGAATTCAATGAATTCATGCAACAGGTGCTAGGATAATTGCTACAAGGGCTAGAACCAGTTGTGATTCAGGGGGGAAACAGATAGCCCGATCGTCACGTGTGGTGACCAAGAAGCGAAGAGGGAGCGATTCTGAAAGCCAGATGCTGGGGGCAGAGGTGGCAGAAAGCGTGAAGAGGGACAAGATAAAATGGCGTGGTGAAGTTGTGGTGCCTTGTCTGAACGAACTAAGCAAGAATGAGATGCAGAAGGATGAGACAAAGACTGCTGAAATGAAGATGAATGAAATGTAGACGGAAGACAACGGCACTCGCTTCTCCTATCTATATGTCATCTGCTCCAGTCGCCACCCGGTCTTTGTTTGTGAACTCGGAGACCTCCTTCGTGCCCGGTCAGTCAAGTTCCGCCAAAACGTCCGGGATCGACTACTAGAGTCCGAGATTCGGCCTCCAATTAGAGCATGTAAATGTGTGGCCATAAGCCTGTGTAATCTCTGCCAGGGTAGAACGATGCAATGGCGTAGTATTCAACCTAATGTGTCACGGTCTAGATTTCGGACACGCTTCATGCCGAGCGCCACGGGGCTGATCACTGATTTTTGCATGAGCAGATTCGTACCGTACCCTTCCACAAATGGGCCTTGCACGATCACGTCCTCGCCATCGAGACCTATGGCTAAATTGGCCCCAACTTTCCCCCCTTCCTCCCCGAGCAGCCCTTCCCCGGACAGAGCCCAGAAGCAGCGGACTAGCGGCAGACCGAGTAACAGTATTGCACTCCAACGGGCCGCCCAAGATCCTCGGCAGACCGTCCTCGCATTCCACACCCCGAAGCTGGCTGTTAATGAGATGGGTTGTTTTTCGCCTCATACGCCAGTGGATACGGGAATAGAACATGAAGATGGTGCCATTCCGCACGAGACTGTTGCGGCCAAATCCAAGCAGGCCGATGCGAAGGATGTTGGATCATCACTCAACCCGGAACATGACATGCCCACAGCCACAAGGGTGAGGGAAGGCGAGACCGCCAGCTCTGAAGCAGGCTTAGTTGCTCAAGATGTAGAGTTCAACTTCTGCGCCCAGAAACAAAAGGAAAACATCTGCGGACAAGAGGAAGAGGAACAAGCACAGCAGCAATAACAACGACAACAACAACAACAGGACCAATACAGGTCAGAAGAGGAAGAGGGACGGTAGGAACTTTACCAACAGGAACAAGAACGACTAAGATGATAGCAACAACAGATGTTGCGGAGCATGGCGCAGGTAGCGCACATTTAATGAACAGCCTTCTCGTCAATGTGTTTCTGTTTAACGATGCTCCCCTTGATAGTTGGTAAACGGAAACGCATTATTTACAGTCTTATCCTAGTAGCTTAATACTATTCGAGGAAATCTCACTTGATCCACGTCGGGCTATCTTAGTATATGACTCGACATCGTATTTCGTATTTTTCCTGATGATCACTTCCCATAACACAGGCGGAACAGGAGAGCAATTCCTAGTGACGTTGTTGCTCGAGACTGGCTCACGTTGACGTAGGTACACCTGGCGTTAGCTACCTCGCCCCCCTTACCACCCAGTACCTTCTTTTCGCGTTGTGAGGTTATTTTATTTGTTGTTAAAGCTTTTATCTGTAGACATTGGCCATTCACTGTACCTGAACAACGGAATAGTGGGAGGGCCAGATGCCTCGAGTTCCATATCGTTCAACTTGCCGTATATGCCGGGCGTCTACTAAGCTATTCTAGGTTGTGTTAATAGGGGAGTAAGGTAGTATGGGGGAACTTTTATTTGAACAACTGGGTTCATTAAGGAATGAAGTAACTCATAGCTCGACAAATTCCTCCCATGGAAGTTAATAAAGGCTTCTCATTCGTTGAAATGACGACTGTATGCTCTTAGACTCAGGGACAGACTGCCTGGTCAAGTACGCTACTAAGCGAGAAGTCGTCAGAGTGTACACTTCAATTTTGACCTGCTCAATGTCTAGATCGTTCGTTCGATCCCACACTCCCACCGCGACTCACCGGCGCACTCTATGCCGTCGACGAACAATCCGGCTTCACCGCCCACTGAAACATTGACCTCACTAGCCCAACGAAAACGAATGGCTTCACAGCCAACGAAGAATACCACGTCTTATTTATTCAAGATCATTGACAACCATTGGGAGGGGTTGAAAACATGCACAGCTGACAGTCACTCCTGTTGGGGTGTACACTTCAAAAACTTTGCCAAATACACAGCAGAGCCTAAGCCGTGCGTGCGGTACTTTTGTGTATTTTCTTTTCTTCTTCGGGTTTGAAAACCCCCTCCCTAATCCTTTTCGACACATCTATCATAATGGTTATGCATTCCTCCTCAAGGCTCCCGCAGGCAGTGCTTGGGGCCGGAGACAGCACAAGCCTCTCCGAGGATGTGGCTTGGGCTATTAGAGAAGGGTGCCTTGTCTCTTTCTGACGGCCAGCCTTACGACGTTTGCAGGGTGAGTAATCATTTTAGCACTCTTAAGTGATCTGAATCCCTTTTGACAGTTGGCTTGAGTCTATCTACGTCGTCGTTGCGGGACTTATTAGTCCTTAAACCCATGAAATTAATACAAGAGCTGCCTGAAGTGATAATAGTAGTCACCTTGATACAACCGTACTTCATCGTAAGCTTCGAGCACGGAACGTTCCGATCTGACTCAGCTCGGGTGCATTTGCATCCTCAAAGTGCCAATACTACGTCGGGGCGTTTCTGTCTACGTCAGTGCCGTCAAAGGCTCACGTCAGCGCCAGGAGCTTTAAATAGCTAGCAATTATCCCCTAGAGCGCAGGATGGACCAAGAATTTCTTCTCCTCAAACTCATCTCAATCAAACCACAACTACTCTGTTCCAATCCTATCCAATATGGCAGCCATCAACGTCCATGCCAAGCTCGATGAATTATGGGCCCTCATCAGCACTCTCAAAGCCGACTCACCTCAAGAAGAGTGGGACAGGTTTGTCTCCCACCTAAACCCCGACATCATCATGTATCAGAAGGGAATGAACGAGCCGCCCTCTCATGGAAGGGAAGAGGTCGTGGCGGGGTTCAAGAATCTGCTGAGCTTCTGGGGAATGCTTGAGCGCCGGGTCCTGTCCCAAGGCGTTGACGCGGCCGGGACGACGGCTTTCGCCAACATGAACAACCGGCTGTCGATTTGCGGCGAGGAACTTGACTTTGCGGAGATGGAAGTGGTCAAGTTTGATGACCAGGGCCGGGTTCTCGAGCATAGGTTGTACTGCGACCCGGCACCCATCATGGCGATTGTTCAGAAGAAGACTGCCGAGAAAGCTGCTGCTTGATTTGATGGCTACTTCAATCTACATGGATTTAGTCTCAGAGCACCTAAGCTTTTTTCCGTTGTGGAACCTCTTTCAAACCGAAAGCTCAAGGTGACGAGGATGTAGTCCCTATTCGACTCAGCCGAGCCCATCTGGAAATCCACCAGTTCCCCATGTAAGATTGTTCAAAGTATCGCGAACACGACTACGTGCCACAAACCCCTTCGCAGTCAAATCTTGTATTTACACGTGCAAACCACAACGCGCTGCCTCCCCGACCTTGTATAGGGTGAACGTCGGTTTTCGTAAAGAGCAGACCACGGCCTCGCTCATATGCCCGAGTGTTTCCACTGATTCCAAAGAACAACTGCTTCTTCGTCCTGCCGAATATTACAGCTGGTTTCAGCTTTGGAAACCGCCACCGCTGGTACTGATGCTGAGATGTTGATGCGGAAGCTGCATCATCCCAATAGGTTTGCAACTCTTGAGCCCGGGACTCTGTTTCCCAGTATTGCTTCAGGTTCTTCAGAAAACATGAAGGGCTACGATGATACAGACCAGACACGTATCTGCTTTCTGCCGCTTTGAAGGCTGATAGTAGAAATACCGGCAATCGTGGGTCATCGAGCCCAATTACCGAGATATGAGACTCATCGTATAGAGGGTAGGGATCCGCATCGTTATCCGTGTTTTCATAGACGATAGCTGAAATGCCGGCGTACAAGATCTTGGTTGGCGAGTAAACACCATTCTCACTCCGCTTCAGTAGAAAATCCTGGAACACGTTCAAGTCTTTAAGGTTGGGCCATAAGCAGGCTAATGAACAAATGTTTTTCGGCAATGAGGGTGACGGTGGGAGCTCAGCAGCCTTTGCTGACATGTAGACAGCTCTTGTCTCGTTATCAACCCACATGGCATCTTTGCGACCGGTACGAAAAAAGACGCCGCTAGCCAAGGCAGCTTCTCGGGACTCTCGACAGACATGTGAGATGGTTTTGGGAGGCCTTAAATGCCGTTCTTTGTTGAGATCACAGTCCAGTCGGTTGTTGCTGGAGGCAGAGATGGAGGCGGAAGCGGAGGCGGATCCGATTTTGACGTCTCGATATGGAAGAGAGAATTCCCAGATGAGCAACCGCACCTCGGTCGGAAGATGGGGAAAGTGTATAAAACTTCTAGCTTCGACTGGCGTTGTGTATCCGGGGGAGTCGGCCATTCTCCCGCTGAAATACCACTCTGCGTTGACGAGAACCTTACGCTTGTGGAGTTTGAAGTTTGAGAACAACTAGCTCGGAACCTCAGGAAGATATGTCCAAAATCACGTGCGCAGGCAGCCATAAGTCACAAACCGCTCAAGGCAACGAAATATAGAAGCCATTACGAACGGTGCTTTCAGGCTTGGAGAACTTGATGGGCTGTTAGGACTGTTCATCTCCATCGGCTAGTTTAGGTGACTACCCACACTTATGTTATCTCTGCCTTCATCAGTGAAGTTGCCAATAGTAGTTCAGCCTTGTCAGGGTTTGCAAAGAAGAATCGTGCCAACACTGAGTAAAACAGGCCTTCCTTTTCGACCTCGAGACACGCCACCTTATCCCATGGTACCTGCATCCAGGAACTTGTTGAAACGAGACAGCGAGCGTCATTTCATTCTTTATCCGTTCATCATATTCATCGTTGGCCAGCGAACTCCAACGGCTCTACGGGGTTATCTATACATCAGCTCAACATCCCCGGCCTCTTTTAATGACTTCAAGCATCTCTACCGAAGGACAGAAACAGCATCAAAATGCCCCCATGATATTTCCCACATACTCCAGAACGCCACCCGGCCTTCCCGTCGCTTGGCCTAAGACAGCTCGTGCCCGTTACATGTTCATTACTCTCGTTTCAACATCGGCATTAGACGTTGATTGGAATCATTGCCCTCATCGGCTCATCAAAACACGGGCCTAGTATTCTTCCACCGCGCAGTTGGGATGTAGGACGTAAACGACCTGGGCGGCAGCGGCGGAGCTCCCCTCGCCGGCGTCGTCGGTGGAACCATCGCCTCGGAGCGCCATGAGGATGTTTTCCTAAAAGACGTGTTAGTGGTGTCCTTTTCTTGACTGGGGATCTGATGTGGTGGGTTGTAGCGTACCTTGACCATCTTTTTAAGCACCATGTTAGCCAGTCCCTTCTCGCGGTGGTAGTCGTCCTCGCCGTCGAGCTCGTCCTCCTTCTGCTCGAGATACCAGTTGACGAGCTCTTCGCCGTCGACACCCTCGCCGCTGCCGCTCTCGTCGTCGTTGACGCGCTGGACGATCATATTGACCATCTTGATGTAGTTGTCGTACGTGATGGTGTGTGTGCGCTTCTCGGGGCCGGCTGAGCCTTCGGCGGGTGGCTCATCCTCTGCCATCTCGGCATCGCCCTCCCGGTCGTGGCCGGCCGCAGCGTCGGCGGCGCGGAGGAGCGTCTGGCTGTCCTCCTGGGTCTCGCCGTCGTCCATTTCGACGTCGTCGTGCTCGACGGAGATGATGCTCTGTCGGAGGAGGTTGGAGGCCTCGATGACCATTTCGGGGCTGATGTCCTCGGTACAGTTGACCTTGGCGATGGCTTCGGACAGACGGATCATACTCTCCAGTTGACGCACAGTGATGCGGTAGGAGTTCTTGCCCACGCCGCCCTGGGAGTCGTCGGCACGGAGCTCCTTGTACTTCTCAACCAGGACCTCCTTGGCCTCGTCGCTGAACTCGGGGCGGAACGTCTTGGCGAAGCGGATGTACCGCTGAAGTTGCTCGGTGCTGAATTCGGGCTCGACGGCCTCATCGCGGAGCTGGTGGATGCTGACGATGTGCTCCGCGAGGTGACGATCGACCTGCTCGTTGCACTCGTCGAGGACGACGAAGAAGAGATCGAATCGAGACATGATGGGTGCGGACATGTTGATGTTGGCTCGTAGGGTGGTCTTGCGGTTGTAGCGGCCAGCGACGGGGTTGGCCGCGGCTAAGATACTCGTCCTGGCGTTGAGGGTGGCCTGGATACCGGCCTTGGCAATGGAAATGGTCTGCTGTTCCATAGCTTCGTGGATGGCGACCTGGTCCACGATGTCCATCTTGTCGAACTCGTCGATGGCGCAGATGCCGTTATCCGCCAACATGAGAGCACCGGCCTCGATAGTAAACTCTCCCGTCTCCTCGTCCTTGATGACGGCGGCCGTGAGACCAGCAGCGGACGAGGCTTTGCCACTGGTGTAGACGGCGCGGGGCGCAAATGAGCAGATGTACTTGAGAAACTGGGATTTGGAGGTGGAAGGGTCGCCGACAATGCAGATATTGATGTCTCCTCGGAGCTGCATACCCTCTGGGGTGCTCTTGTGGACACCGGACATGAGCTGGAGCAAAAGGCCCTTCTTGACAACTTCGTGGCCGTAGACCATGGGGGCAATGGACTGGACGAGGCGCGAGTAGATGTGGTCGCCGTGGACCATGGCTCGGAGGTCTTCGATCTCGGAAGGGTTCATTGACGAGAGAACCGTAGCCTGGGCGTCCTCGATGGACCGATCTCCCTCGTTGGCGTTGTTCTGGGCCAGGGCGTTGACAATATCGGCAGCACCGGCACCAGCAGACTGGCCAGAGCTGGTTGTGTCAGGGGCGACCATGCAGGCAAGGAAGGCTAGACGGTATGTGAGGTCGCGGACACCGAGGGCCTTGAGACCACTGACTCCAGTGCCACCGGCATCGGCTCCCCTCGGCGCATTGCGGTCATCACGGATAGCGGTCGGTCGCAAGCCGGGGAGGCCCAGTTGGCTGACATCAGGAACGACGATCAAAGCACCGGTGAAGATGCACTTCTCGCCGGCCTTGGCGCGGTCGACAATCTCGCCACGGAGGATGACGTCCATGGTGCGAGGCATGCTGCCGGTGGGGATCTCGGAGCTGTTCTCCTGGATGCGGACTTTTTGCCAATCGACAAAGGTGCTGTGACGGATGTCGAGTTGCCAAGCCAAGCGGTTCTGGCAGGTGTTGTTGGGACATTGCGTGGGTTCAGTGTATCGGAATGTCTGCTCGACGTTGGGAACGACGGTGCGACAGGCTTCGCATACGAAGGTGGCCAGCGACAGCTCGGGACGAACTTCGGAGGTTCGCGTGACGGTACCGGAGATGGACAGGAGCTGGCCGATGTTGGCGGCGCGGAGAGCGCGGACGCGGGAGACCAGGGGCAGGTTGTAGAAGGCGATGGAGAAGAGCTTGTCCGTCTGCTGGTTCTCGTTCTTGCGGTGCGATGACTCGGACTGGCTGGCGGAGCCCTGGTGGCTGGCGGCCGACGTGGCCAGGTTGCTCGAGGCAGTAGGCTGGCGATGCTCGCGGAAGTATTGGGGCTCGTGCTTGGCGATCATGTTGTGGAGGGCGGCGGTGAGGAAGGGGAGGAAGCGGTAGTACTGGCGCATGACGCCGTCGGCCAGACTGCCGTTCTCCCACGAGGCGAGGTGCTTGTAGTCGACGTAGAAGGTCGAGAGCTGGAGGTTTCGCATACCGTTGATCTGGGCGACGTAGTACTTGTCGGTGGTGACGGCGCTGGACGCAGGAGCGCCTGACGAGAGGGGGTCTTCGATGAAGCTGGAGCAAGCCAATGATTAGCAAGGGATCGCTTCTCCTATCCATTGTGCCACCAGGCGATCAAGACTCACTTGTCGATGAACGACTCGAAGTGCTCCTGGACCAGCACGCCGATGCGATCCTCCACACGAGAGATGTTGGCGGCGTCGGGGATCCTCGAGCTGCGGGGCACCTGGTCGTCGGCGAAGCCATCGCCCTCATCGTCGCCGCGCGGGGTGCCCATGTTCTCGGACGGCGGACCTCTTGGCCGCGCGGACGATGACGACGGGAAGCCAAAGTTCCGGGGCGTTGCGGCGCCGGGACGCGAGGGGGCGTCGGACATCATGAATCCGGCATCGCTTGGAGTAGCCATGGCGGGCGACGGTGTTGTTGCAGCGCAGTGGAGGAGGGGGTCTTTGTCGAGGGATTGCTGGTTCAACTGCTTGTGCCCTCTTTGTCGTCGTGTTGTTCGCTGTGTGGGCGTCTCCGTGGGTGAGGGTGGTGATGGCTGGTAGTGTGGGTTGTGGGGGAAGTTTTGCCGGAGTTGAGTTGCCATGGGATCGGGTGGGACATGTTTGCGTGGGCGAGCTGCGTTGATTGGCGAGGGATGACGCGTCGAGAACGCGTCGAGGGGTTGACTTGGCGCGACGCGACTTTAATTGATTGCATGACTCTGTCTATCATTGGTCCATTATTCCTTACTTGGGAACTGTGTGCGGGTGTCCGACTGTCCACTTAGTTACAAGTTACATGTACGAATCTGCCCCAGATGGATGCTCTGCTGAGTTGAGGCAATTTTCGCGTAGCCGCGATGAAGAGGTACAGAACGCAACAAAATCATAAAGAGCAGCGACTCAAGGTAAAAGACTTGGAGAGCATGCCGTTAGCATGTCAATATGCTGCATAGTGAGTCTGCCATTTGTCTAACGATCTAAATGCCTCTGCCTCGTCTATTTCCTGCCCATCGCATGCTCAATTTCTGCCAGGGCAGCCAGCACCTTTTCGTCGTATTGTCTCCGTCCGATGAGCTGCAGACTGACAGGAGCATTCGCGTACTTCTCTGGACTGTACATGTCATAGACAAACTTGTCCTCGTCGTTCTTGGGAACGTAGTTGAGATCCTTGGGATCCTTGGCTGGATCAACCGTGGTGACAGGGAAGACGGCTCCTGGGTAATCCAAGAGATTCCACTGTGCCGTGTATCCCCAATACCGGGACTGGTCATGTGGTGTTGCGGCGCCAAACGACGGAGGGCACAGGATGACATCGACCTCTCGTCCATCTGCGTCAGCAGTGTTTGTCCAGGCGCGAGCGTAGTCTACGCGATACTGGTCTCGCTTGCCACAAAGCTGCAAAATGAGAACATTAGTGGGCTGTCAAGTAGAGGCAGCAAGGAGCACTCACCTCCCACAGCTCATGTTGGGTAAGGTTCTTGACGGTCGGCTGTTCTTCAATAATGAACTTGGTCAAGGGCAGGATAGGCTCTCCGCTTTCCTTGAGCACCTGAAGAGCCTCCTCACCGCCGTCAGGCCAGTACAGGGCAGAGATGATATCCCACGCCTTGGCGTGATCCAGGGACTCCGAGTCCCAGTCCACAACCTCCATACCTGCTTTTCGACACGCCTCCGCAACCTCCTTCAGAGCGCGGGTCATGGGCGGATGGGGCTGCACGACACCGTCCCACCACTGTACAGCCACTATGATGGGTTTGGTGAACTTGTAAGGTGTCCATTCTTTGACGGTGAGAGACGGGTCCACACGCCATGGCTTTGCCCCAAGTGCGACTTTCATAAAAAGTTCCAATCCTTCACGGTCAACGGTCATGGGCCCGCCGGTTGACGCGATTGTCTCCTTTCCAGCCATGATACTCCTCTGACCTGATACCGAGACACGCTTCAAAGTCGGCCTAGAAAGAAAGGACATTAGCATCGGGCGTCTTTTTTAATTTAAATAAAGATACGAGAGCTTGACATACTTGAAACCATATACCCCAACATGGGCTGCTGGACAACGGATGCTGCCACCAATATCGCCGCCGACGCCCTGGATCCTATTAGGTCAAACTCAATGGTCGAGCAAGATACAAACTCACGAAAATGCTTCCGCGCATGCCAAGCAATGCTCCTTCTCCTCCGCTGCTACCTCCCGGGGTCAAGTCACGGTTGTAAGGGTTGACTGTGCGCCCAAAGATGTTGCTGTTGGTCTCCAAGTGCATGATAGTCTGAGGCTGAGTTGTCCTGGCGTAGAAGACGCAGCCCTCATCCCAAAAGGTGTCATAGAGCAAATTAGATCCATGCTTTCTGCCAACCCAGGCGACGAACGACGCAGTAGTGACGACGTCCGGGCCGACCATGCCGTGGTGTTCCTTGGTTGAGATGGGCAAGCCGAAGAGGGCGCCTTTCGGTTCGGGGAGAGAATCAAGGTATTTTGCGCGAGCAATTGCCTCATCCCACATGATACCTACTAGGCAATTGGTCTAAAGGTGTTGTTAGCTTTGTGGTGTCGACAACCAAGGAGGTTGGTGCATACGGCCGCTTGTGCAAGAGCCGCTCGGCGCAAGAAAGCCCTCGTCACCTCTTCCACCGAAATCTTTCTCTCGCGTAGAACGGCTAGTAGCTCATTGACAGTGTAGTTCTCGGTGATCTCAATCTCCCTTTGAGTCAATACCGACTTCGGTAGCTCTTGTGAGCTGAGGGGTAGCTCATCTGGTAGACCCTGGAGCTTGGGCTCAACCTTGCCAAGGGAGGCATCACGCTGTGCTCTGGCCCATGATGCCTTATCCTGCCAAGACTTGGCGTTTGAAACAAGAGTCATTTTGGGGGGGCTGTAGCTAGTCGGTTTTGTAGACGTGGTGTAAGGGGACAAGGCAAAGAGAAGTGAAGGTGGAAGAATGAAGTATAAGGTGTGTAAGAAGTCACGGGCGCAGGTTGCAGGTGGAGCACGCAAGCATTAATAAGGGATCAAGTCTCGGGCCGAGAAGGAGCGTTTTTAACATGACTTTGGCAACTGTCAGCGAGGCCTTCTACCAAAGACAGTACTCTTTTGCGAGCTAACAGCGCTAGATACGGGCAAAGGAAGACATCGGCCGACGGCCGCCGGTATGCAGCATGGATATCATCGGTCCCACTATCACAAAGCCGAGCCCTCTCCAGTCTCCGCTTACAAGCGGGGTTTCCCGACTCCATCTTCCAAGTGGTACCTTCGTAATTGTAACTAATTCCCCAGACGTCCGTCCAATAACGACAACCGGTCTGTCTGTCTGGCCTCCTGACAGGTGATAGCGAATATCAACCTTGCCTAACTCGGTAAGCAGGACCGGCCGTGCCACTCAACCACTCACCATCAATTGCGCGAATCCTTGGGCCCTTATCAGACCCATCTTGTTTGTTGGCTGGTGTCTTATCTTCTCCCCGCAGCGGCGTGCGTCCGACAAGCCGAATCACCGTTGTCGCTTTCCCTCTTTGCTTCCAGGCTGATATCGGAGCTTGGGTGTTCCTCCAAAGTCGGACTGCGATTCTTTCCATATTGAATACTTGCAACATGTTCCAGGCAACACTGGAGTAGGTGTTGTGTATGATGATTCGACGTGCCGATATTAAGCGGACATAGGTCGTGTCTCACAACTCTTGCTTTGTTGTTCACAGTGCTACCACTCGCCTTCCTGGCCTGCACGTGGGAGCATGCGCGTGAAATAAATCTGTGGACTGTGTTGCCTCAAATACATGCTCAAATAGCCTAGGTTCGAGACTATTTCCGCTATTACTCCAACTCATGAACGGTGCAGCATCGAACGCCTGTAGTTAGCCTTGGTGGCAAGACACACTATGGAAAACTATCAAGGTATTGCAAGAGTATTGATTAGTTCTACCCTGACCAGGAAAATCTGGCCCGATGAGCACGTAGGTAGCCTTGATATCGATTGCCTATCGCTTCTGTGGAAGATATTGGAGAGGTGACGTTTTCAAAACCAAGTAATGCGAGCCCTCGAAGTTCTCACAAATTTTACGGGCTTGTGTTGATATCAAATGAGTTAAGTTAGACTGAGGGTTGATTGGAGGAGGGAGAAGGACTGAAACTTATCCAGAAATAAAAGAAGCCGTTGTTTAAGTAGCAAGAAATCATACCGGGTTCTTTTCGCCGCCTATCTACGACCCGTCTCATATCTCCTAATAATAGTGTATTGTCTGAAGCCCATCGTTGCGAAATGCATGAAAGCGGCGCTGCCTTACAAGATCCACGGTTTGATGATCCATGTCAGTGCTCACTAGGGCATCGGAGCTGTTCCTCAGTCGGGCGAATTGGCATCCTTGCGCACGAGGCGTGCGTAAGGATGGGTTAAGGATGATTATGCAGTCGGCTACGGCGAGAGTCCTGGGCCGGGGCAGGTAACCCAGATCACGGCTCGAACGCTCCGTACTCCTACCGTCAATGTCATAACCACGCCTCTTCAGCTATAACTACAAATCGTCAAGGCGCGAAGCCAAGATAGTATCATCACCTTTGTGCCCAAGTATAGGTAAGTCGCTACTGCAAGAGGGCTATGGTCACTAACTTGATTTATAGCCTATTTCTCTACTACCCCTACGGAAATATCAGGACTCGCGGACAGGTTGCCGATAGCGAGGGTGCACGGCTATAAAAGTTATTTGAGGATAGCCTCAAGGCGTAGACTAGACAAGATAGAATTCCGGAGTCTCAAACACCATTTTCCTCTGGCTAGACAATATGACCCGTTCATTACACCCTTGGGATTACCCTTTCCTTCTGAAGAGTATCAAAATCGCCCCCGGACTCTTCCAACTGTCGAGACATCCAGTCCATCCCAGCTTCCGCGGCTTGGTCATGTTCAAAACCACATTGCAGTCCCGACCCCAGGCGAACCCAGTAACAGCCCAGGGCGCCTTTTTCAGAGCTTCAGGGTCCAGCCCCTCTCGGTCTGCTATCTTCTTCCAGGAGCTCCGCACTTGTTCGGTCTGCGACCATTCGAGAAAATCCACGTGTTGGCGGATGTAACTTTGAGGCACACAGTCCTCCAGGTCTATCTCATTGGCAAGGACAGACGCCGTTGTTTCTGGCTGCAAAGGCTTCTTTGAAGCTAGAGGGGCTTTGCGGAGGAACTGATCAGTAAGAATCGCAAGGGTAAAGTATTTTGCCACGCGAGGTTACAGGTTTATGAAGTTGCCCTTGGAGAATCTAAATACCTCGTTGGAATAAGTGATGTTCTACTCGATGCTGTGCTTTTGGCAAAAGTTGTACAGGATATGCTGTTGGCGGTAGTAAAAGCTGAGGGGAATGATGGCCCAGGAAGCCTAAGTCGAGTTTTGTGAACTTGACAGAGTCTACGGAGTATACATACCAAGGATCGGCCTCTTGCATGTGAATCTGACTTGGCCAAGCTGGACTCCGTAGTTCTTGGCTCTAGTGACTAGGACGAAATGCTTGATGGCCGATGCACGCCCGGTAATTCAGATAACAATCCAACGACTGCGGCGCAAACAATACCAGAGTAGATACTTTGGTCCAAGAAACGCGCTGCTCAACCTTCTCCAACGCGAGACGGTCGTGGCTGCTTTGAGGGACAAGATTGCCCTCCGCTTCCTTAGCGACGTCACCAACCGTCTCTATCGCAATGGACTCTTGACATTTGCCATTCTAGTCGTTATCAATAGAGTGCAAGACACTACCAAGCTCATCGAACAGGATCAGCTGCAGCGGGGTCAACTGGATTATTAATTGCCCTATGGCCTGGGATATCTACAGGGGATCATCGGAGAGTACCACGGTGCACAGTTTGTAGACAGACAGTGGGAATTTGTTGCGCCCGTCTTCCCCTCGTTTGTCGTCCAAAGACGCCTTGCATACGACACGATATTGCCTTTTACAAGAAAAGGCCATCGCTCGGGGAACATTTGGCTAGGTTTACCATGTCGCTAATCGATGGGGAGCACCAAGAATGGGACAATCCCAGCACCGAGGTATGATGCTCCCTCGGCTACTGAAGCTTCTGCTGACAAGTTATATTCTAGGTCGTCAGGAAAGAAATCCTGGGGACGGAGGGTTTCTCACAGGGTGAGCTTGAGGCAATGTCAACCCTGAACCTGCTCTCCCACCCCAACGTTACTCGATTGCTTGGCTTCTACATCCATCGAGATGTCCCAAACTTTCTCTTCCCCAAAGCCAGCGGCGGAAGTCTCAAAGAGCTTCTCTCTCATCCTAGCCGATTTCGGACTTGCTAGGTTCAAAGACCATGACCAAGGATCGTCCACAGATTACAACTCAGAAACGGATTCGAGATGGCTCCCGAATGTCAAGATCTTAGTGGAAACTTCGATACTCACCGATTTCGACGGTCCAGCAATATATGGTCTCTAGAATGTATTATGCTCAATGTCATGACCTACATGCACAAGGGGTGCGCTGGGGTTCATGAGTTTGAAGAGATGCGGGAGTTTCAGCGTGGCGGAATGGAATACAGTCTCTATCATGCGGGCAAACAGGCCAGCCCAGCTATAGCCGAGTGGATCGGTCATCTCAGAGAGCAGAGCACGGATACAGATGCCATTCTGTTGCGTCTTGTTGAAAAGATGCTACGCATGGATCCGGAGAAGCGCCCATCCGCGAGCGAGGTTGCGAACGAGGTAATGAGGGCAGCACTCTCTGCTCAGTCACAGAGCCTTCTCCAGCTGCTTGACGCTCTTTGCGAAGAAACCAAGATCATCGAAGCGTCAATTGACCCTATGGTGGAACAGACAAGGTTCGGCAGCTGGATGGCTTCGATTGGTCTGAACAGCTCTTCAACAGAGGCCGGCTCACAGAATTACTTTTCTACGCTCTACATCAACAGGTTTTCAACAATCACGGGATCTCTAAAGACCCTTCGATATCAGCTCATTGAAGCAATCAGTGTATTGGGATGTAGCCACAGTCGCGTTCTCCTCCCAATACGACATTCAATAACCGCATCATGCAACCTTCTTCCCTCCGTCTTTATGAAAAAGGCACAAACGCCCTCAGAGATACAGCTTCTCTACACAAGAAACCTCTCCAAACTTGGGAGAGGCGATGGTACTATTCCATCATTAGACCTGCAGAACGTTGCAAGCCTGGCCAGAAGTAAAGACGGTGTTCTGGACGCAGAGCACTCTGACTCGCTAGCGCGTGTGTATCCTATTGAGCTAGTTTCCGATGTCGTCTCTGAGATACTATTGGCTTGGGCATGCTCAAAGTCCGAATGGAGAGCCCATCCAGGTGCTCGTGGACTACAAGCACTACGAAGACGCCGTACAGCGTGACAGACTGCCCTCGCGGATAGAACAAATCGCCAAAATGTCTCTAGCTGTGGAGAACTGCGAAAATGCTGGCATCCTCCGTTGTCGCGGGTTTTACCATGATCAAAGTCTGTCAGCCTATGGTCTTGTGTACGATCTTCCACGAGGCGAGGACGGCGCGCCAAGGGTACCCTGTCGACCACTTTCGTTGCAAGAGATATTAGAACCACCTGAGTCGTCTTCGGAAGGCCGAAGATCTGTACCAGGCTCAGGCGTTCGATTGAAGCCACCGCCGTTAAGGCGACGCTTCGTCCTGGCCTGGAGTCTGGCCAAATCAGTCGGCGAGGTGCATAAGCTTGGCTAGGCGCACAAGACTCTCTCAGCAGCAGCTGTAACCTTCTTCCCAGATGCCACTGGCCAAGAAGCATGGTCTTTCCGTCCTTATCTTACAGGCTTCCGTCACAGTCGACAAAACGACCAGAACGTTTTCACCGAAGGGCCGGCTCTAGATGAACACTCAAAATACTACCAGCATCCCGGGTACAGCAGTGAAAATAAGCGATACTGCCTGCCGTACGGCTACTATAGCTTTGGGATCATCCTCCCTCAGATCGATCTATAGAGACCAATAAAGAAACTTGCATCCTTCCCAGGACTCAGCGCGGAGTAGTGCAAGCAGAAGTTGCTGAATGATCGAGTTCCTTAACAGGCCTGCTCTATGGGGCAGGTTACGAGACGGTGGTTTCAGTCTGTTCGGAGTTTTGCTTGCAGACTCAGGACAGTGATGAAGCGTTGAAGCTGTATGAGATTGACTTCGAGGAGAGGGTTTTGTCAAAGCTATCGTATTTAGCAAGTCTTGAGATCTGATTACGGTGAGGGATAAGCAAGAAAACAGCTGTATCTAATGCATGATCAGAATTTTCGCGAACGACTCATGCCTAGAGGAGTCCGTCTGCGGGTATCTTGATGCAACTAGACGTAATGGTTAGAAGGGCAGCACACTTGAACCTTGGTACTTTGGTCAATGATCTTGTCTATCTTGGGCTATGTTGTATCTCGAAATTTATCTTGTCTTTCAGCATACAATGCTTCAGCTGTTTACTACTCTTATCTTGCTAAATCATCGCCGGTGCCAGCGGCAAGGGCGATCCTGAGTAAGTGACGGTCAATTTGATAAACAGACAAGGATATTATTGATTTGGAAATACCAAGACGTTGACCATTAACAGAGAAGCTGTAATAGAGAAGACCAGTGGATCAGAGGGCAACGTGAGCTGTGAGTCGGTGGCAGAAGCTATTTTGTCGCTACTGGACCACATGCTTGATGGTGATCAAGGTGCTGAAGCTGCTCTTGGAATCGCCGAGAGGAGCCGAGGCAATTCCGCAGAGGGTGAGGACGTGTATTTAGTGCAGGGATGTGGTCCCAGATGTGCTCCCTGCAAGGGAGCCTGATAGGAATATGTGATCCCAGAAATGGGCCTGCTCAAACCTCAGCCCAAGCTCAGCCCGACCTCAGCACCAACTCAGCTTAGAGTAGCAGGAGCTCAGTTCTAGAAACGGAAATGGATTTTTGAGGTGCTTTGGTTTCGTCTCTGAGTTTATTGGCATTCATGCTATACGTAGACAGGAACTGATAGTGGTTGAGCAGCGTATGCTTCGACGATGTTGAAAATCGACGAATAAGACCAGATAAGTATAGAGTTGGCAATATCTTGATCCACTGTCCAATAATAAGAGACGGATACGAAACGGCGCCTTGTCACAGCCTGGATTAGACAGCACACCGCCAACACGCCGTCATCAGGTTGGCGGCCGAACGCGGGCAGCAAGCTTCTAGGCTATCAGGCGTCAAGCGAGTGACATGGGATCAAACCCAAAGTCACTTTTCCCGATAAAGATAAGGTAGCACGGTATGCAGGCTACAATCTTTTGATCGACTCGTCCTTTCGTGTGACGACCTCCGACATCGTATCGCGGCGTCGCATGCATATTGTGACACCACTGATACGAAGTATTGAGTCTTATCAACCCTGCCGTTCTCAAATACAAACCCGTTGTAACGACGATCCCCGTGACTCATAAGATCCATTCATATATCTGAGCTTTGGACCTTTAAATTACTTTCTTATCCCTTTGAGTGTCGTAAGCCTACACTTGGGTTCCGAGCGGGGGTTCGGTCCAACCAGAGAGCAGCAAATAAAAGGTACATTCAACCCTACCTAATTTATGCGGTGATAGAAGTCCCAGCAATTCCCAGATCTACATAGAGATATATTACACTCTTCACAGCCGTATCGTGACTGAATCCTCTTGCCTCTATTTCCACTGCTAGATTGCAGTGGTAGCTGCTGCGGCTGACCCTCTCCAACCCGTATCCCTTTACACGCTTTACACGGTGCAGGATTTTTATTATAGACCCATTTATGCTGTGATATAGGCGTAAATTCGTCTCCAGTCCGAAACCTCTGTCGTGCCTGACTATTAGTCTCATACTTCTCAATAAGATCATTAATAAGGCGTTGCCGCCAACTGCCTTGTGATGCCTCTGGCTTCCACTGCGGCTGCCCTCTTTGCTATAAGATAAAGCTATTGATGAGGGCTATTTCTAGCAGAAAGTCCTAAGCTAGGGCCTTCCAGCCGCCCCTGCGTACACGGCGGTCAAGACCCCAATAAGCTCGCATTTGGTCACCACGATCCACAGCGTTCATCTCATTATTGTAGGTAGCAGCGATGGATGGGATAGAAATCACTTTGACGGGCTCATCACCGAAGAAACGCTATATTGGCCGTGCTTGCATTTGGTCTGTTGTCGGTCTTTTCCTCTTACAGTCAAGTCTTTCATCGCCCTTGAACACAGTCGTCAGGAATAACACGAGGGCATTGTCTTTCTAAGCGATTTGATTGACTTGGTTATTAGCTGTAGGGATAGCTTTGATGGCGTTGAATTTGAGGCTGCCGGTAGCTGTGTTATCCACAGCTTTGAGCTTGACAAGGGGCTTGTAGATGCCACAGTTCCTACGGGCTGTGCCTGTGGCTCCGTGGCCACATTGCCGGAGCCGGCGAAAGAGGTTGCAGGAAGAGAATAGGTTATCGAGAAAGACGTGATATGCAGAATCCGGCAATAGATTTACTAGGGCAACAACCACAGCTTGAGTCGGGTTTAGATGGATCATCTTCTCTTGTATCCGCCGGCGGCTCTGCCGTAGCTGTGTCCCTTGCCGTAGCCGTCGAGCCGGCCGGATCCCAACGGGCCCAAATTTTCGGCCTGGCCGGTGCCAAATCCACCGCAGAAAATAGCCTCTTTGGGCCACAGCCCAGACTTTGAAGCCTGTGGGAATTGGCTTTGAAGGGACAGTCGTTGTCTCAAGGGACCGGCCAAGGAAGCGGACTATACACTCATCTACAGCAATAGATGTGCCTGGAATGTAGAAAATCGTAGACGTATCCTGTATGTGACTGGACTACGAATTGACCCGGCTAAAGGTCCGGCCATAGAAGCTTGTGTTGGGGTCTTTATTAATCGTTGCGAAGTCATAGATATGAATATGCTGAGATAATAGCTAGAAGCGGTTATAAGGCATCCATTTAGTCATAGGGTGGATAGGGCGTTGATCCTGGGGTCCAGAAGTCTTCCAATAGTCCTTGATCTGCGGCTCCCTATGAATTCTCATATATATCAAGATCGCAAGCCATACGTAGATTTCTGCAACAGAGGTCGGCTTCCAAGCCAACAGCCGAGACTGCGGCTTCAATCTGCAGCTACCATCTTCGTGTTGCTTGAGCCGGTGACTGACCCAGCTGTTAGTATAACGGACCCAGCATTCCACTAGGGAAATAGGTAGAAATTGCTGGAAAAGCAATAGCGGCTCCGGGGGCAGGGCTGTTATCTCGAAAACCCGGCTTGGAATGACCATCGGCTCGAAGCTGTAACCGCGATCCGGGACCGGATCATGTATTGGCCGGCACGTATTATCCGTTGGGTGCTCACGGCGGCTATCATCAAGCCGGATGAAGCTATTGTCATCATATGCGTTGACTGCCTGGCTGGAGGGCTGTTGGGAATCCATGAGAGTGCACAGAATGAATTGTATGATGAATTGGGCGGGGTTGATTTCGCCGGTGCTCAAAGTCACTCTACGTACCTCGGCCTTAGCGGGGGTCATGTGGGGCTTGGTACGGAAGTGTAGGCTTACGACACTCAAAGGGATAATCTAGAAGCATTCTGTATTGGCTTTCACTATCGTCCTTTGTCCGCCACAACAAAACGTACACGTAGCAAGATAAGATCCAACTTGCACAATGATGGCCGCCTCTGCCACAGCCGGGATGGCTCCTCCGACCCCGGAATCCGAGAAAGGCAGCATATTCGAACATCGCATGGAAGAGTCTCGCCTTCCGAGCGCCGTGCTCCATCGCACTCTCAAGACCGTACCTCTACAAGTGGTATCAACGAGTGGGAATCAGATAACATTCTCCAACGGCCATACGATGCTGGATACAACCTGCGGAGCGGCTGTAGCATGCATTGGATACAACAACAAGCGAGTGAAGCAAGCCATGGTTGATCAAATTGACAAATTTTCGTACTGCAATTCCATGTTCTTCAGCCACCCAGTTGGGGAGCAATTGGCAACTGAACTTGTACATGGGACGGGAGGAGCCATGTCCAAGGCCTGTATCATGTGTTCTGGTGAGTCCTCGCAGAAATTAACTTGAAACTTGAACTCTAATGGATGCTTTTCCTCTCTAGGCTCAGAGGCAATGGAGGCGGCAATGAAGATGGCGCGCTAATATTATATAGAAGTTAGCCCCAAACAACCCAAACGAATCAATTTTATTGCTAGAGAGGGCTCCTACCACGGAACAACGCTAGGCGCATTATCAATGGGTGGCTATGTTTTATGATGGAGTCTGTTCTTAGACATGCTGCTCCCTAGCATTGCCCGAGTGTCGCCTTGTAATGCTTATCGAGGGACGAATGCAGGCCAGACCGTTAAACAATACGTTAAGCAACTAGCCAATGAACTAGATCGCAAGTTCCTCAAACTTGGTCCTGAGACTGTTTGTGCTTTTGTTGCCGAGCCGGTGGTCGGAGCTGTATGTTCCCCAGACCCTAATACTACCTTTAATGTGTTTTATTACTTAGCTAACATGGCATCGATAGGTTCTGGGTTGCGTGCCTACGGTGCCGGGCTATTTCAAGGCCATGAAGACAATCTGCGATAAACACGGAGCCCTACTCGTCCTCGATGGTTCGAAACCCGCGCTAATATTATAGCCAAAGGCTTTTTGCTAATGTCGGGGTAGAGGTCATGTCTGGAATGGGACGATGTGGGACGCTGCACGCTTAGGAGCAGGAAGATGTTGTACCGGACATCCAAACCATGGCGAAGGGATTGGGCGGAGGCTACGCGTCAATATCGGGAATGTTGATCAACCACCGCGTGGCTGATGCTTTGGAGAGAGGAACTGGGTATGCTATTATTGTCCACGCCGATGTTATCAGCGACATTCAATATCAGCTCGCTAACGAAACTTGAAGGACCTTTTCGCACGGCCACACCTATCAAGGACATCCTCTTGCATGCGCCGCAGCACTGGAAGTGCAACGAATCATCCGCGAAGAGAATCTCGTTGCAAATGTTCGTAAGCGTGGAGCTTATTTGGAGCAGCTTTTGCACGAGTACCTTGATGACCATCCCCACATGGGCAACGTCAGAGGCAGAGGGCTATTTTGGGGAGTGAGTAACGCCCTGGGTCGTTTTCTGGGCTTGGGCTAATTAAGACATACCCAAAGATTGAGTTTGTGGTCGACAAGGCAACCAAAGAGCCGTTGCCACCGTCGGCTAACATTGCCAACGCCGTCCATCTAAAGGCATTAAACGACATTGGCATTAGCTTGTACCCAGGCACCGGCACAAGGGACGGAATCGCGGGCGACCACGTGCTTCTTGCACCTGCCTACACAAGCACTAGCGAGGAAATCAAGGAGATTGCCCTCAAGGTAAAAGATGCGGTGGAAAGAACGTTTGAGGAGGTCTCTATTGTGCGAGGGCTTTGAATCCAGAGTAGCTTGGGTAGGTAGCAAAAGGGGCCTTTACTGTTGACGGAGTGATTTTCTAGATTGATGATAAATCAAACGCAAGAGATGTTAGCACTGCGATTTCCATCCACTCTCCCTCCCAGAGCCTCGCCGATGGACTTTGCCAGGGTCTCACGCATTTGCTCGTAAATAAGCCCCGAACTATGTAGGCGAGGGCGATGACGGAGCCGTTGATGTCCCACTTTTTGACCGGGGCGGGAGCCGGGCCTCCGGATGTCCCGAGTTGAAGCAGGGCAAAAAACACGACCGGAGAGTTGCTTCATCGCACGGCGAAAACCAGCTTTAATGCGTCCGTACTCAATAGGCTTTGCGTTATAATTGCACAGCCTGGCTAGAGACCCAGATTGAAATTGCCATGCCAGGTACCCCAGCTCTTGTCGAGCTCTAATCTGTAGACGGGTTTAGAATATTTAAAGTTTTTCGACACTTTCCGACTTTGCCGGGGGCCACGAGATTCGTGAATCCCTAATTCCCACTCGGGTTACATGGTCGCCAAGATCGTGAGAACTGAGATTTCATACATATATATAGAACCCTACAGTCGCCCGTTGAGATCATTACCCATCCACCTCTCTCCTCTAGTCCTAATACATAGATAACACAATGATCTTCACTTCGTTAGTCGCTTGGACCGCGCTCGTCCTCGGCGCCAATGGCGTGGCCATCCGCCAGTCCACCCCCGTGTGGCTCACGCTGCCGCCGACTCCCGAACTGCCGTCTCCCATCACCACCAAGACCACGCTCATCAACGGCGTCCATCTCTGGCTGCAAAAGTACAACCAAAAGGCCAATGCTACTCCCATTGTCATGGACCACGGCGGCCTCGGCTACTCGGCCTACTTCGGATCCGTCATCTCCCGCCTCATCGCAAAGGGCCACTACGTAATTGCAGTCGACCGTCGGGGCCACGGCCGCTCGACCTTCAACGCCCAAGACGTCTTCACGTACGACCAGATGGCCGGCGACATCCACGCGCAGCTCACCACTGCCGGCGTCACCGCCTACAACGTCGTCGGCTGGTCGGACGGGGCCATGACCACGCTCGCCGCGCTGATCAACTCCACCACGGCCGCGCCCATCAAGAAGGCCTTCATCTTCGGCGGCGCCGCGACCGCTGCGCAGTCCAATGCCACCTTCTCCGACACGACCATCTTCGCCGAGTTTGTCGGCCGCTGCCGCACCGAGTACGCCAGCCTGCAGCCTAGCGCTAACTTCACCACCTTCGCGAACAAGGTTGGCCTCATGGAGGCAACGCTGCCGCAGATCACGGATGCGCAGCTGGGAAAGATTGATGGAAGCAAGGTCATCATCGTCGGAGCTGAGCACGAGGAGGCGATCAACTTGGACGTGCCCGCGAAGCTGCACACCGCCATCAAGGGGAGCAAGTTGCAAATCTTACCCGGTGTGAGCCACTTCGCCCCCCTGCAAGATCCCGATCAGTTCACCAAGGCTGTCGAGGATTTCTTCGACAAGGCTTGAGCTAGATGGTAGTTGGAGGATGATTGTACATACATCATGAAATTGGTTCTTGTCCAATCTTTTAAGATGCATAGCAGTTGGTATAGATATTGGGCATACTTGGAAGCTTGCGAAAGCATTTACAGTCTCATTCTCAATCACACCAGTCCCGAATTGTTAACAGATACCATTCTCTCGAATAACCATACCCTGTAGACCAGATCTCTTTCCTGCGGTAGGCGAGCAAGGGAACTTCCTATCGCTCTACGCAAGCAACATGGCCTACCGAGCTGTCGTCCCACTCAAAGATATAGGAAGCTAATTATCAAGACGGGTCTAGAAAAATGGTTGCTCTGTGTTTAATTATGCACTTAATGCATTGTTCGCTCGCCGCGTTTCCAGTGCGGCTGGGTTTATCCAAGAAACGAAAGAAGCTCATGATCCCTACTGGCAATCATCAAGACATATGCAGGTCTGGTCTAAAATCAAAACAATGCAGAAATCGCATGTCCATCTCCGCGTAGAGCCCAAGCTGTATCGAGAATCTAGGTTCCTGCTGCAATCTAACAGTAACGGTACTCCTTCTCTCCAAGACGGTAAAGATTATGCCGTGTCCAGTCATAGTCAACTTCATAATTAGCTAGGCACTTGCTGATGTCATGCGCGAAGAACAACAACTTACTGCCTTGATTAAGATGCACATCCTCGATGGGCATGTGGATCCAGTACCCTTCTCGCAAACTCTTCCTTTCATAGTTACCTATCCGGGCTTCATCCGCTCCTGGGGACGTTGTTTCATCCGGGTCAGTCTCTTCTCTGGGTATCTCCCTCCAACACTTCAATCCTTCGATATCTGCTCTTTGTGTCTTCGTCTTCTTCTCTCCTTGTTTCTCAACAAGTGTCATGTCTATCATCTCATACCAATCCCATTTTGAGCACGATATTGTGACATCGGTGCTGGGTGGCACGATCCTATCTAGAAGTCGATCTATTGTGGGGAGTAGATGGTTGTGTAATTTGTCGGCAAGCAGCGCTTTGCTTTCATAAGGCCAGACGAGCCCCGTTGCCTCGTCAATCTCGCCATAGACTAGTCGTTTGAATGTGATGCGGAGGAATTTGAGGGCAGGGAAGATGAGGGGCTTGGGCCGAGATAGCTCTGACTCAGTCTGGCGATAGCTGGTGAAAGCTAGACTGAGGGGTAATAGTTTCGGCTTCCAGACAAGTTCGAGAGAAGTCAGTTCTGAAATCCTCTGACTAGGAATGACTTCCTGGAGGCTGCGGAGAAGAACGGGCGAGGCGATGTGGATGGTGTTAGTGCTGTACAATATTCGAGTGCCCTCTATGTAGCTAATGATGGATCTGATTAGCCTCCGCGTGTGTGGGAGCTACCCGGAGACGGAAGACTCACGCATTTCGGCATGCTAACAACCACCCCATGATGCCAATCTGACACTTTTCTGGCCACTCACCCGGCCATTCATTACACAAACCGGACCCCGTAAGACACAAGTCGACATCTGGCTCACGAAAGTGTCCCCAAGGATAGTTGCGTCTCCTCCCAAATGACAGTTGGGTGCCCTTGGGCGGAAACCGGTGGCAAACACAGCTAAACCATCTCCATCTCATCTCCTCGGAGGTAGATAGATGAGCATCCGGTGTTGTGGTTGTCTGGTAGATTTTGGCATGAATATCCCATGAGGGGTACGGCTTCTCCTCGACTAGATTCAAAGGCCGTTCAAACTGCAAGTCCATGTGTACTGTACGCTCGCCGAATGCATAAAGCTGGATGGATTGGCGAATCTCGGCAGGGAGACGACCGAAGAAGAGGTCTTTTCTGTAGTCGGAGAAGCCGGGGACCGCGGCAGGGGAAGAGGGCCGCGTGAGAGGATGGCGAACTACATTCTTGGACGCAGGCTTGAGAAACATCAATCGAAACGAGGCATCCCGCTTGCTGCGTTCTCGTCGCGCGCGGTGGTACGAGCCCCAGGGCACGAGGCGCGACCAGATGAAACTGGCGATGCCGAAGAGCTTCGCAAGCACAAGGAACAGAAAGGCAGCGATGGTGACTAGGACGGCCAGCATGAGATCAGGGGAAGACCTGATGAAGCCGTTGGTCCTGCTGCGGGCGATGACCTCAGGCCAACCCTCCCAGAAGTCGCTCATCTCATCGCGGATGGAGAGGGTCGGCCATTGGTAATCGTTGGCAGCCATGATGGTGGCCTCGAGGACTTCGGGTAGAGGACGGCGCATGCCCCGGAAGCTACTCCGGCTTCGGGTTCATTGTTGCGGAGGTCCGGAATGGTTGCATGAGGAGAGAGTGTGGAGTACAAAGCCGCTGGCGTGATGTCGGCTGTTCCACTATCTGCGTGGAGTTCCGCGTTTAAGGTCGCCCGGACCCAAACTGCCGCAGGCCCGGGGACAGGGGTTAGTGAGTTTAGTGGCGCCAGGACCGTCCGTCCCGTCAAGAAGAAACCTTCATCTGCGTATTTGCACTGAGAGAAGGGAAGAGGAACCAGTCTGATACAATGATTGAGTGGTAACGTCGGTTTGCGCGACCGAGGTAGTCTTAGGGAGCATCATTCAGTCCTCGTCGGCCTCAAGACGCCATCATATCAAGTTACCCGTCAGCTACGGCACAGTGTATTGAGCCAGCCTGTTTCAACATCAACTAAGTAAACCAAAGAGACATTCCGACCAAATACAGTACGCAACGAGCCCTAAAGTACCTAAGCAAAGAAGCCTGGCATGGTAGCGTGTTTTAAGCGAGCTTCAAACCAACAGCATATGAAATTTAGCCAGTAGACCGCCTCGCCAGGGTCAGTTCCCACTCCGTAACATCGCTCGGCCCATCACAGGGCAGACGGAAGCGCCCAATGCATCGAAGCGCTTCACCTCCGTAACCTGTTGGTCCCTCCTCGCCTCGACTTTGCTTTGCCCAAATCAGTCTCACTCGTAAATAAAAAAACCGCCTTCCGAGCCCCTTTTTGGTTCAGCCTAAGAGCGGAGGGTCGTTTGTCTTTCTCGCACCTTTCCAACTAATCAACTGCCCGCTTCTTACTCCCAAGATTCGACTACAGGCGACAACGACTGGTCTGCCAGATGGACTGGGCGCGCGACAACGTTGGCTTAAGCGAAGCCGATCTCTCAAATGTGTTCAAGTATGCGCCTTGAGACAGTACAATTGTCCATTTGTTGGCGAGCAACCAGGTAAGCCCCCATCATGGAATCAGCAATAGCGCGTTCTCATGTTTCAGTAGTACCGAGCCGAAATCTCGTCTCTTCAGTCCGAGCACGAATGGAGTGGGTGGCTTCACAATGTAAGGACCTTGATTTACTTACATTACCTGACCTAACTTGACTGAGCTGACCATCCTATCTTAGGAGCTTCCATCGATAGATGGTGATAATTCAGGCCACGTCTTATTGTACTATCCCTACACCATCACGTTTGTTGTGATGTTGCTAACCATGGACTATTGGCAGGTTGGCTAAGCGGCCAGGGGAACCGTCCGTCCCATGCGGTATTAAAGTCATCAGACGAATGGATCCAGCAGGCCGAAATAGTGAACCCGAAGAAGAAAACCAGACCGTTCCTGATAGAGAAGAAGCCTGGGACTTACGGCACTGTGACTGCAACGGGAGGTGACCGCAGTCTCCGAACGCTGCCTTTCTCACGCGAAACCTTCAAGCTCATTACTGATGCGCTTTGTACCCACAGCTCCATAGCTCGTGTTATCAGTCGATCGGATGTTCCATTTTTCTCTTCCGAGCCAGTAACGATCAGAGAAAGGGCTTACAGTATGACATGAATCTCGTCTCTGATCTGTAAGCAAGTGCTAACTCTCAACAGTCTCAAACTGCCGATCCTCCAATGCATGGGACACGGATCTTGCTTTATCGACTACATACTTCCCTGAATCTTCATTAACGTTTGCGATCCTCTACGGGTGCACCGCCACAGTCGAAAAGGAAGTCATCAAGCGGCTGGCCTATGTGCGAGAAGAGGCAACACACCCAGCCCTCATCTCATGCCCGGGATCTTCGCCGAGTTTGAGAGATCGAGGCACGAAAAGCTCGTTCAATCTAAGATTGCCATGCTTGAAACAAGAATCCTCGAGCTGGGTCTCCATATTAACTTAGTAGACGTGCCCAAGCGTGCCGAGACAGACGAAAAAAACATGGCAAAGCGAACAGCTTGGCTGGATACCACATATCTAAGAAATGGACTGATAACCTGGGATACTCAACTCGGTAGGATGATTCTGAGTCTCGAGGAACTCAATTCGTCTACGCACACATCCAATCAAAAACAAAGTGTTACCTTGCCGAGCATTCAGGACATAGACGGGGACAGATTGGAAGATGTGAACCAGGCGACCGACTCAGATGTTGACACGGAGGTCAAGATAGCCCGTCTTCAAAATCACCAATCAGTCCTGGGCGCCGACTCTTCACCCGGAGGGCTTTCCAGGGAAGCTCAGCAATCTACAGATAAGGGTGCTCTCTTGATGCAAGCTTCTTCAAGCGTCGGGAAACCTGGGATCAACCACGGCACAGTCATGGCCGGAAGAAAGATCAAGGCTCGTCTTACAATAATTAGAGATGAACACCAAGACTTAATCAGGGACTGCACAATGCGGATAGATGGAATGACAATGTCTACGCAATGGTACGCATTGCCTCGCTTACTCAAGACAAATCCGTCAAACGCCGACTGCTGATTGATTCTTGTAGGCCCAAGGCAAGACGAATGTTGAGATTGCTCTCGCAACGAAGGTGGACTCGACGTACATGCGGTCTATCGCAATCTTAACCATGATTTTCCTCCCAGGCACATTCCTTGCCGTATGCTACCTGCTAGAGCTTCGCGAGTTCTTGAATGCTAACTTTGATGATAGGGAGTTTTTAGTATGACCTTTTTCGACTGGAATACGGATAGTGGCGGTGTGTCAGTGTCGAGTTATTTGTGGATTTACGTGCTCATTGCTGTGGTATTGACACTGGTCACTATGGGTTGCTGGTACTTTTTTTCGATATTCCGCGCGCGGCAAATTGTAGCGGATTGGGATGAAAAGGACGAAGACGACTAGGTTGGGAAGGCGACTTCTATTCTCGCGTGTTTGTCAGGAAACCTACCGGGTATCGAAGGACTCTTGGTACTGTTTTCACAGTTGTGCATAGTTATTTGTGCTGCTACAATCCGACTTACATGCCTTAACAGCAGTGTCTAACTTGCAAACGTCACCTATCATGAGTTTAGTTAGGAAGTGATACTCACTACATGGTACAAGAGTCAAAGTTGCTGGAGAGGGTTCCTCGTGGGGCACCCTAAATTATTCGTACTCCGCTGCAAGTCAATTTCCTTAGGCGCTGGTATTCAACAGGCAAGTAATATCTTGTAGAGTGACTAGGTACACAAGAAACAGTGTCTAATAAACAAACGCGGAAAGGCTTTCGATTCATCAGTCGCGCAAACAGCCGATCACTTCAGCGTCTCTAATACGAGACATGTAGCAGGCGAAGCGATCTCGAGCCACACTTAGGCAGTTCGTTCGGGACATGTCGCAGCTTCAACGCCGTAAAATATTTGACAAATAAAGTGATATTTCTGAGAACATCAGAGTCTTTTTTGTGTGGAGTTGTTTGCGTAGCGACTACCCGTTCTTCATTTCCAAACTTCATCAAAGTGCGAGAACAAAAGGTCAAGATTATGGAACAGAATCGCAGCTGAATTTCCCATGACTTAAATGTACTCATTACTACGTTACTGTTTCTAATGTATGAACTTAGTCATTTGTATTCTCCTAGGGCAATATTGATACTTATAAAACCGAAGCGTCGCTCAAGTCTCATCATTGATTGATACCCCGGGTCTTCACCGAAGAACCTTGTGAAGTCCCCATTTTCATAAGAAACAAAACACTTGGGAAAGCTATAAATGAATGTCGTCGTAGGCTTGCTTCAACTGTATTGATTTATCGCGTGTCTACCTGGATTAACAGGGAACAACACGACCGCCTGTTTCGAATGTTCCGTGCCGCGTAATAAACCCGGCCGCTCATCCGTGCTTCGAGGGGGGGTTTTCATTTACGCGAAACGAGACTATCCTTTCATGATCCACTCTCTCAAGGGAAAATTTATTCCATTCTTCCAGCTAGATTATTCTGTAATATGCGGAAGGAGGATAGGGGCCTACACTCCACAGTCTCACCGAACTACGGTGTCCAGCACGTCCTGGACTATCCACAATAATATGTTTCATTCGTACTAAGTTCTATTTAAAACTGCTTTTCGGGTGATGCGGCACCGTAGACTCTTACTACGTGGTCAGTATAAAGACAATGAATAGAAGCTGCCTTGGTCTAGATAAACAAGCTCTCTTGGATCTCACTAGCTCACTACTAGAGTTCACTACGATTCCCTTTCTTTGCAAGCATCAACGCATTCAATATGTTCCGTCTCTCCAACCTCGTCTCCCTTCTGGCCATTGCCGCCTCTGTCAGCGCGACACTTGACCCAGCTACCAGCAACACCAAGGGAAAATACCCTGGGAGCCCCAACTGCTCTGGTATGTTGTCACTTCCACAGTAGTATCCTGACCATGTCACATAACTTGTTTACTGACTGTTATGTTTTCGACAGCCACTAAGGTCTCGAACGCTATCCAGGCTGCTGAGTGCGCGTACAACACTCGCGTCTCTGGCACCCAGACCTTCGCCGTCTTCAAGACCGACCACCAGTACGATGGAAACAACGGTGCACCTTACGGTACCTGCTCGGCGTACACCTGCACCGCGCCTACTGATGGCGAGCTGACCGCTGACGCCGATTACTGGACTTTCTTCTGGAAGTAAGTAATATCAACTTCCTCCTAACAGAGTAGAGTGCAATCAAAGAAACTCAAAACAGTTTGGAACCAAGTGAACAGAGTTAACAACTTACAGTGACAACGGCGAGTCTTCCGGTGTTGGCACCACTTGCATCAAGGACCCTACCGATGGCGTCTGTGGTTGCGAGAACTCCGACGGCACGTTCATTCCTGGTAGCAGCTCCTGCGTTTAAACCTATGCGCTGAGTTTAATAGTCGGTGAAACCGGTATGGAAGTTGGGTAGATATTGATCAGCAAAAGGTGGTTGGCATCAATTGTAACTGGACTATGAGGCATAAAAGAGGTTGTTTGTAACTACATATACTGAAAGCTCGCTGAAGATAGCGAGTTGTACATTATTCAAGGCTGCAATGACTAGCAAACGCGTGAGCGGTTCCCCACGTTGTAAATTTAACGTGGATTGAAATCAGTCGTGTGTTAGTTGCTTCCACCACTAATACATTGTCCAGAAGTAGTTTGAAGTTACCACAACGCAACCCGGCCACTCACATAGTTATCTCGAAACATATTTAGGATATGCTGATTGAGAAGAGAGTTTGTAGAGGGGAAGAGAACTACCCACCTGGACTGGATTTGAAGAGGCCGCCAGATATCCCTGTATCAGAAGAGTATTGGTAATAAGTCCAGGAGGATTCAAGAAAGCCACTCACTCCCTGGTCTGGGTGTATGTAGTAAACTATGATTCAAGATGAAAGCCATTAGTGTATTTACTACTCGTGATCCCCCCTGGCTTGAACAGTGTACTTAATTCAATAGATATCTCCAAATCTTCAAGACAGCGCAGTGATATACAAGGGTATAGAGCAACGAGACAAACCCAAAATTGAACCAATTCATATCTCCCTCTCTTGCACAGGAGCATCAATTACCAAGAAGCCAATCTAAACGCCGTTATATTGCGAAAACACCAAACACCAGAGAATGCGCCGAGAGAACTCAGCCGCGATTTCCATTCGAGAACAGGCAGTAATTCCACGGCGAGAAGAATTGGAAGACTTTGAAAATGGAAGAGAATCCACCACTCAAGGTTTGGCTTCGAAAAGGATTGCGAGGCTGTAGAGATAAGGCAAGATCAAAAATCCACGAAACCAGGCTGCGAAAGGTGAAAACCTCGTGGGGCTGGTCATCCTGGGGTACGGTTGAATTTTCATTAGCCTCCAACGTCTCGCTGGTTGTTGCCGAGTCGCGTCCCGTATTCGACCGCTCTTGCTTGTTCAGTTCAAAACTAGGACTTGTAGCTCCATGATTGTAGGAGCCTCCTCCTGTGCTCGAATACGTTGTGAGCTCCGTGCCTTGCGTTGTGTTGGGAGTATCGTCCACTGTAGACGTAGTCGAATCTCTCTTTAGGCTTGGAAGCGCAATCGCATGTTCGAGCTCTTGAGCAACCTGCCCTGTCTTCGAGATGCAGTAACCAGTTCGATGAACACATTTCTGATGGAGTTCTTCAAACTTCTCAAATGTTTCCACACATCGAGCTCGCTCTTTGGGATGTACCTGGAGTAGTCCATTCTCAACTAAGTCAAGTACATCGCAGAAGAAATCGGTGCACTGTTCCAGTTCACGTAACTTTCGAATCTCCTGTCCAAAAGCTTGTATTAGTTTCTGAGGCCACAGGGCAGTCGAGGAACTTACTTTGATGACGGATTGCTTTACTTCAGCTCCTGGGCTGTCTCCTGATATCTGGGCTCCCCGTCTTGGCTTTGATATGAAGAACTTGTCTTCATAGACTCCACCCCCGTCCTCGTGAGACCTCCTTTTTGAGAATTCGTCTACCTCTTTCCAGCCGAGGAGGTACCACGCCACAAACTCGAGGAGAATGCATCCGAATGACCACATGTCCGAAGATGGAGCCACGACGGCCCTGGCCGCGTCAAATTCAGGTGCGCGGTGCGTCCGCGATCCACCAACTTGGCTAGCTGGTACTTGGATAGAACTCCTCTTGTGGAATTCGGTCAGGCCGAAGTCCGCAATCTGAAGAATCCCTCTGTCGTCATTTTTGAACCAAAGAATGTTCTCCGGCTTCAAGTCACCATGTCTTCCATAGATCTTGTCTCCTTCAGCAGGGGCGAGGAAGTCTCGGTTGCTCTTCTCCACCTTGCACTCGTGAATCAGCTTTATACCATCGGCTAATCCCATGAACTGTTTCGCAATCCACCTGGCGGAGTCTGCGTCACGGGGAAGATTAATGGCTTCAGCGGATGGTTTCTGCCAGTAATTTAACAGGTTTTCATCAGCCCATTGAAAGACTAAGTGGTAGTCGCGGCCGTGTTTGAACGTGATAAGGAGACGTATCAGATGATCGTGGTGCTTGTCGACAAATCGCTTGAGATTCTTCGCTTCCTTGTCGAAGTTGGCATTACTCCATTCGTCCTGATGAAGCCGCTTCACGGCAAAGAAACGGCGATGACCTCGACAGGGCTGAATTTGAGTCTATTAATAACTGCCGATGACAGAGCTTTGAGCAAGTGACTTACATCCGGATGGTGGTCATTGTGATGTGCTGGATGAATCTCGACCTTGCGGACTTCTGAGAAGCCGCCAACATAATCATTTATCGATTCCTCGGGTTGTGGATTGGAGAAGTATACGAAGGGGAGTATAATTCTCTCATCCAGCTCGTAGTGAAGAACCTTTGGGGATCTTTTGCTACTCAGCTCCCAGTATGGGGCTAGCATCTGCCATTGGTATCGGTTGAAGTTGTCGCATTCGTGCGGTCTCCAACTTTCGAAAGTCCGCATTGTTTCGCAATTGCCCGTTGCCAACTTCCGTTGAAGCTGGGTTTCCGTCTCTGGGTCAAGAGAAAAGGGAAGATCGTTGTCGTGTATGCCTTCTTTAATTAGACCTAGAATGGTTTTCACTTTATCCATCAATAACAGAATGGTGAACAGTTTTCGCCTCGTTGTCTTGTTAGTTGTTGTGGTGTGTGGCCGGCTGAAGGTGGATATCCCCCAGATCTGTTCAGTAATTTCGTCCAGGTCGTACTCAGAACCGAGGTTCAAACCCTTGAGTTCATTCTTTATGGCTTTTGCATTGATGATCTGGTTCCGTTCGTTTATTGGAAGAAATTTGTTGTCCGTTCCCGACCACATGGATTTCTCCATAGCTACTCGAACCCGGAGCTCAAGGGTCGAGTCTTCCGGTGGCTGAGTAACGGGATCAACGTCAAATGAAGAACGATTGCTGGGGACTAGGCCACCTGAAAATCGGTCTCCGGTACCAGAGAGCAAAAGAGATGCGGCATCTTGAGGCGTTTGCCATAATGAGCTTTCTTGGTCCGTGGAGGCTGTGTGTTCAAGTTGCTTTGTGTCTCCGCCGTCAATGACGATGCTGGCTTCCGTGTTGGAGGTTGGGTCTTGCGGGATTGCATTCCGGAGAACTCCAGGACCTAGTGGCGAATTGTGGGAACCGATTAGGAGATTGCGTCGAGCATCTCTGGATCTGCGGCCAAAAGACTATCCCGTATGGTCAGCTTGGACTGTAGACCTTGCGGTAGTTCGCTAGGAACTTCATTCAACTTACGCCTTCAAACTGGGTAAGATCAAACCTAGGGTCGTTGGCTTCTTGAATGCTGTCTTCTTTCGAGGAGTCCATAATGCGACTGTTCCGGAGCCGGCAGACGGGCGGTAAGAATTGTCCAGCGAGGTAGTAGCTACGCCTCAGCAAAGAAACATGATTCTAAACAGGGAGTTGTGGCAAGATGGATGTGGACCTTTTATGGACTATAATAGTTCCTCTACTTACTCTCAGCTTAATATTCACCTATCGCATTTCCAACATCCACAAGGCTCTGCTGCAGCTTCAAGTGTGGTGGAGCCCGGCGACAACCAACCCTCCCAATTTCCAGCCGTGCCCTGCCACCACCGACCGTCATTGCCACAATTTGGGGGCAGGAACCAAGAACAGCCAGAAGAGTCAACCCACCCCGTATTCTAGGGCCTGATCTGTATCTACAAACAGGCAGATAGCGGTAGCTAGGCCGCCCGAGGACGGGGCTATGCTGGAGATGCACCCGTAGGTGTCGATGACGGCGAAGACAAGAGGCATAGTCATGCTAATGCTGAAATGTACCCATTAAGGCTAGCGGGGGACCAATTCTGAACCAGGACTTCCGAGCCCTGTTGACCTTGGTTTCACAGTCTCACATCCCTCGGAGCGGAGGTATCTGCTAGGTATTACAAGCTAAAGTCTTGGGATGCCTGGTTAATCCAGCCTGTAGAAGACGGAAGCCTGGTACGAAGAAGCTAAGAATAAGATTGCTTGTATGGATTGTATCATAACTATCCACCCGTACGGTTGGGACGTTCGATACTAGCTAAGGAGTGCGAAGCGCCCGTCTGCCGACCTGTTCCGGCTCGACTCAATCCCCCTCTCGACTAGAGACACTTGGTCCGCCACGGCGATCACGGAAGAGCGGCTGAGCAACAAATGTCAGGTGCAACTCCGGCTGACAGCCCAAATGCTCTGGGGTGAGACAGTGTCCCACCCTGCATGAACCGCTTCTCGTGTCATTATGCGTTCATGCCGTTGCCTTACCGTCCATTGAATGTGGGATGATGGTTGCAGTACTTATCAATCATCAAGTACGAGGGGCCGTAGGTGCGGTGAAAAAGAAACACACAATTTGTGTATTTGTACAAAATCTCTCGTCTTCGTGTGTACCAACTCGGGCTTGGCAAAGGTGGCGGTGGTGGTGTTGATAAGGGGTGATGAGCTGCACTAACGCGAGGCCTCATCTGTGACATTGATTGGTAGCCTGATTTTGAGAAATAACTTGGCGAGACATAGAAGTAAATTACTCTTGATTTGGTAAGTGGAATGGCTTTCGATCAGGCTCTGCTCTGCATGATGGACCGGGCTGGCTCAAAATGTCACCATACCTGCGCCAAGTGATCACCATTTGCCGCCGCCCCCCAACGTATTGACAATTTGACGCAACCTGGATCTTTTTCAGCTTTGAGAGTCATCCGCATCCTCCAAAAAAATAACACCCCTCACGTCTTGTTTCTCCCGCGTATCCAGAAGAAGGCAGAACAGGCACAATACCCCGTTCCCAACCACGGTGACTACCTGCCTTAGATGACGGCATCAGGGCTGAGATGTCTCTCGCTCCCATCTCTAATAGGCGAGGAAATAATTTGAGGAGAACTGTGGCTTCAGCGGGCAGGTTTCGGCGGCCTGGAACAAATGTGTGGTGGTTGGGTGGGACAGAGCATAGCCATTCATGTCAGCTGCCCCATGAGCACACCCACTCGTCCCGCAAAAGTGGAAAAAGAAACACGCCTTCTTTTATCCGAAACCGATGCAGGACTCAAGGCAGATTCTTCCCCCTGCGTAGGAGGTAGACGGGCTGCGTGGCAACCATATGTACCATGCCCCTGCTGCCACGCGCGGCTCCCTCTTCATCAGCTCTAAATGCCTTGCTAGCGGTGTCAACCGACTTACTTAGTTCAAGTTTGATCCAAACCTCTTCACGACTCCTTCGCCCATTATCCATGAGTACCTCGTCGAGCCGACTCCCCTCGGACTACCTCCTAAACGAGCACACCGGGCGACTGCATACCAAATATGTCCCCAACGCTGAGCTGCTGCTGGAAGTGGTCCATGAGCTGGTTGGGCCAAACCACAGGTTTAAAATAGAGGTAAGAAGCTGTTCCCAGTTACGTGATCGCCCATAAATTAAGCACTTCCTCCTAGATGCGCCATAATGTGTACAATATTCGATCGGAGACGGAAGTCAGCTTGGTGCGTTATTTTGTTCCTGCCATACTCTTAAAGTGACTATGCTAACATATTTGGGGTTACAGAGAGAGATCCTCGATCGTTGCAACAGGGCCAACGCAGGACGGAATTCCTACGAGACGATCAAGCAAGGCCAGGTGGTCGGGACCAGACGAGAACCAGTCCCGGAGATTCGAATCCAGTCCTGATTTCGAGTGGCTCAAGAATGCTAATGTTATGCTTGGTGTTGGTTACAAGCAATTGCCCTTTTGAGTCCGTTACCCCGAGATGGGTTATAAACATCGTCGTGTTTTGATAGCATTTCCTAAGATTTGGCTTTCGTCCTTTTCTGCCAGTTTGTACCTGATGCTATATGTTGATTCTCTTCCGTGGGAGGATGTTGGTTAAATTGCCTGTAGGTGTAACAGTACGGAGTACAGTAACTATAAATGTCGGACTTGGCTTCAGAACACAACGAGAAGCAAGCTTGATAAAGGCCAAGGCATAATAAACACGTAGAAATATTACGGGGTTACAGAACGGAACACAAGTCGACGTTCTCTTACGCGCCCTTCCATGCAGGGGCCTGTGCAAAAGTGAGGCCAGTTTCCAAACAGGAGGAGCATCTCGATCTTGTGGGTACCACACTGTCCATGGCAGCTTTGCTTGCAGTTGATATTCCATATAAGCTTGAGCTAGCAAGGATCCATCAGGCAATCAGACGCAAAACACCCAGTAGACACGGGCTATCTTGCTGCTTGTTGATCGAGAGACGTCTTGCCAAGCAGGGATCTATTCATGCTCCCAGGGCTGAACCGGGTCATCAATCCCCCACGATCACCCAGACATCCTTCGTAATACTCTCATCCCCATTTCCTCGTCAACAGCGTCAACAGCGTCAAACTGACAACTTAGCAGAAATCATGCGCGGCCCGTTATTCCTCATCGTCCTCAGCGGCGTCGCTCTCACAAAGGACCAGGTCTCCTTCCCAGCGATCGGCGAGTCGGACGGTTCTCTTAAGATCATGGGAGGGTATTTCCCGAAGCGCACTGGAAACGTCACCTCCCTTTGCGTCCGGGAGCGAAGACACCCCGAAAGGCTATCGCCGACTATGATGAGTGTGCTGTGGCTGGTGCGGCAGTTAAAGTTGAGACTAGGTGCGCCCAGATCGCCGAAGATGCCGCACCTAAGCTGAAGCCATGCGAGTCGGCTTTCAAGGGTGTTGCGAGCAGCCTTGCCGCGGCTGTCGCCCCGGGGAGCTCAGGCAATGGAGGCGGGGATTCAAGCAGCAGCGGTGACGATGATGGCAACTAGGCCACGCAAAGGTTTACGATTAGCAGTGGAAAGCTGACACTAGCGTTGGCTGTTGTTGCAGTAGCTTTTATTCCGATCGCCTTATGATAGTGAGATACCACGATTTAAATGAGGAAAGATGGCTGAATGTCAACAAGAAAACGCACCACAACCATCAACTACCAAGCCTCAACTCTTTCACGAACGAATCACCTGGGCAGGGCACACCACAATCTCGTCCTCACCATATCCGCTATCGCCACCCTTCTTAACGACCAGCAGGAAGACAACGGCACGAACAATAGCTCCGCGCTCCTCAAGGTCTTCGTTGGTCACAGCAGCAGTGCCACTCCGCTCGTTCATCATAGCGGCATTGAACGAGACCGTCTCGGCGAGCCCACCGTCTGCATCGTGCGCGGGCTGCAAGGGCGACAACATCATGTACTCGGCCTTCTGTTTGCGCATCTCTATCGAGAGATCCACGGCCCCTCTCACAACTTTCCTTAGCTGGGATTCGAGCTCATCTCTTGGCTTGGCGGTGAGGGGATCGTGCACATGGTCTGGAAGATGGCCTGGACGACAGCCTCAGTGTCTTGGTCTCGCTGGCGCTTGAATGAGTTGCGCTTTGAGAGCAGCGTGAGGGTTACGGCACGCCATTGGCGTACGGCCTCCGGCGGGCCAGCTTCACTCAGCATTTTCTCGAGTTCCTTGAGGGTCTGTCTCTGCTCCCGGCTCATGCCGAATAGATAGCGGGTGAAGGTGTACTCCCAGATCATATTCATTGTGACAGACATCAAGATATCCCGTCGGTTGGTGCGATGTCTGAGGTAGACGTCAACATCAGAGCCATCGAGAACAGCATTTTCTAATTGATTGATGATCTTCTCATCGGTGATGCCGCTGATCAAGCCACACTCTCGCGTATCAGATATCTTGGAGAAGTGGAGCACCCACGTCTGAACATCATGCAGAGCTGCTGGCAACGCTGATTGAAGTGATCCTCATTGCGAATATCGAGAAAGTGATCAACCTTGCCCGTGCCGAGGAGCAGCTTAGCGACCTCCTCGTACCCATTCTGTGCTGCAAACCACAGCGGCGTTCGTCCATCTCGATCCTGGGCATCCGGATCAACCTTGCCAGTTTGGAGCAACACCTTGGCAACTGTTGTATGTCCGTTCTTTGCAGCCCACATCAGCGGTGTTCGTCCATACTTATCTTTGACGTTTGGATCAACACGGCTCGTCTCGAAGAGGAGCCAGAGGACTTCGTCGTATCCGCTGTTCGCCGCTAGCAACAGAGGCGTTTGGCCGTCCTTGTCCTGAATGTCCAGATTGATTTTGCCAGTTTCTCGGAGCAGTAACATAACACCCGCGTGCCCGGCCTCAGCTGCCAACCAAAACGGCGTCCGTCCATTATCTTGACCTCTGGATCAACTTTGTCAAGCAATAGCTTAACCACATCTTCATGTCCGTTCTTCGCTGCCAACCCCAGCGGTGTCCCTCCGTGCTCATCACGGGTGTCGATGTCGACCTTTCCTGTATCGAGAAGTAGCTTGACAACTCCTTGATGCCCGTTCCTTGCCGCCAGGAGCAGCGGCGCCTGTCCACCCGTGTCCTTGGCGTCTAGCTCAACCTTTCCGGCGTCGAGCAAGAGCTTGATGACTTCTTCGTACCCGTTGGCTGCCGCCCACAACATTGGCGTCTGCCCATCTTCGCCCTTAGCGTCTAGGTTGGCCTTTATCAGTAATAGCTTTGAAACTGCCTCGTGGTTGTCACTTGCTGCCCACACTAGCGGCAGCCATCTGCCTTCAACCTTGAGAAGCAGATCTACTACCGCCTCCAGCTTCTCTTCATCATCCCCACTTTGGCCTTGGATTTTGAGAGTTGCTTCTGGGCTGTCCATGCTTTTTAGTGCTGTTCCCAGAGACTCGACTGCTTTTCGAAGATTCTTCTCTGCCTCTTCAAGTCTATCAACGTCTCGTAATACCAATCCGATGTTCCCTAATCTGGTGGCGTTGTCCAGGTGATTTTCTGTTTCTGGGCTTTCCCGCAGCTGATCGTTCGGAAGCGTGTTCCAGTCCCAAAGAAGTTGGAGGTCACACGGGAAAGTTCTTATCGATGACGAGACCTCCAACCACTTTACATCTCTGCTCTTATCTCGTGGGTTGTCCGTAGGGCAGACTGTCATCATTATAACGGCCCAAAATTCGGTGTGTAGCCTGATGATCGTAGGCATTGATGCTCCTTGGAAAAGGCAGATAATGTCTCCTGCCTGGATGGACTTCGCAGAGGCATGAACGGTCCATCGAGAGGTCCGTTTTTGTTGAATATCTGCTCCCTTACCCAGATGCGCTCGAACCAAGGCCTCCGAATCAGGCTAAGAATAACTTTCTGTTTCGTTTCGCCCATCGAAGACTCTCTAGACTGCCCCGCTGCAGCGCTGCGTATCTCTTCAAGCGCTTGATGGTCATCGGAAGCCGCTTCTACAAGCCATACAACCACACTGCTGGCTCTGGCATATATTTTGGCCATGGACTGAACCTGTCGCCCCTTTTCGTTTGGATCTTGCTGGTTGATGCAGAAAGCATCTACCCACAGGATCCTTTCCAAAACGCCATGCCGAAGATGCAATAGGGCCCCGTAGAGATTTGTCCCAACAGGCAGGCCGCGTCCGTCAACAGAGATGGACTGGGACTTGTCCTCGGAGCCCCATACGTAGGATAGGGACTCGTACGGACAAGTTCCCTGCGAGTCCAATAGTGCAAGTCAAATAGTTGACATCGTATGGGAGAACGCTCATCATGGTCTGGGAGAAGCCGGAGCAGGCGGGTGCTGCCCTCTGGCAAGGGAGAGTAACAGTATGGAGCCATAGTGTCTCGATGTCTGAGCTCGCCAGAGTCTGACCCATGGCTAGCTTGTCCACAGGGTGGTCATCTTGTGAGAGCTTCAAGGGCCAATGGGGAAGCCCTCGCTAAAGTGGCCTGATTTTCTAATTATATCTTAGGATTGGCTCATCTCCAACATGCAAGGTGCAAGAGGGGGCCTTGGCAGCTGGAAAGATCCCTGTGCTGTACGTCGTAATCGTAAGCATGTATTCCTCTGGTCTCTACATAGCAGGCATGTTAAGCCAGACTATCTACTCATCGGGCGTGTCCCACCAATTCTTGCTCTTCTCTTTAGCCAGTCGAGCAAGGCTAATGGGCATTTCATCAACATTGCTCCCAGTTTGACCAGACTCTGATCTCCCAGCTGCAGCAACCAGTGACGGATTAGACATGTCCTTCTGTAACTTTACCTTCTGCTCCATCTGTCAGACAGCCTGATGGGGACTGTTAGAATCTGACCTGTTACATAACTGACGATCTTACGATATCTGGAACGGCTTCCAGGCCGGCTGTTAGGAACCCGGTCTGGACCAGGTCTCAAGGCCCGGCTGCTAGGAATCCGGTCTGAACTAAGTCTCAGGGCTCCGGCTAGTAGGTCTTCCGGCCTCAGACCTCCGGACCTCGGGCCCGGAGGCCCCCGGAGGACGACTTCATCATCGTCTATAAGACCGATCCTAGCCCTTCAATAGATAGAAAAATCAAGCAATTCCATCGTCACAAAAGCTGTCTTATCCAATCCATCCTTCGTCTGATACCATCTCTACTTGCTTTGTCATCATAGGGCGTGCGGCTGCTGCCAGCTCTGTGGTAAGGAAGCGGGATCGATCTGATTATCAAAGTATGCCGCCTTGCTGTTGCAGACTGGGCGCTGTGTTGAACAAGGTGTACCTAGCCTTTCTAGGTTCTTGAGTTCGTCAAAAATCTCTTGGTCCATCGTGTTCTGTGCGAGAAAGACTGGACGCTCTGCGCAAACACTAGCATGATGGGCAACGCGCCGTCTGACATGCCAAAGCTCGCCAGTAGTGCAGGTAGTTCGACCATTCTGGAAAGGTCGTTCTAGTAGTCTGATTCTAGGAGTGCAGATACGACGTCAACGTTGACGGCCATGATTGCAGCTGTAAGGAGGATTCCGTACTCTTGATGAACGGCACGCTCTTTCAGGCTCTCGGGCGTGGGGAGGAGGTGCAGTATTCGGTGAATGATGCGCGAGGATATTTGCTGCCGAGAGTTCATACGTCAAACCCAGGTTGAAAGCCAAGATAATGGCAACGACTCTGGGATGATCGGCCCAGTAGATACCGAGTCTCCGGAGGCCATTGTGCAAGGGAATCCCGGTACCACCATTGGCTTCATCACGGAGCGGATCGGCACGAGTGATATAGCTCTGGCCAAACTGATCGATAAAGTTGAAGTAAAGAGTACGACATTGGCATAAACGGTCTAGACAACTTTTTACACAACTTTTCGGTCAAGACATTCCTCCACAACAGTCGACAGTCGACAGGCGATGCGTTCTTGATTGAGAGCTTCATATCTAGTAAGCAGAGGTTCTTTGCATTCGGCAAACTGTTCGGGGTGGGGCGAGGGCTTGGGAGGCTACATTCTCGAAGGGAACTCGGTCGTACACTGTCCTGGGGTACCGGAACCTGAAGATGAGGCAGGATTATGAAGAAGTGGCGCTGGGGCATGGTGAGATGACCGGCATGTTCATTATGCGGAGTTTATTATCATGAATCGTTACCAAGTCGCCAATTGTCTTATCTACGCCGACAGCTTTGATACTCTCAAGGTAGATGAGTGGAAGATTGTGCAGAAACCTAAGGAAGCTGTCTACACCACCCAGACCTATGTCTAGGATATGGGAATTCTCGGGCTTTCTCTTTCGGCGTCATTACTATTAAGCTGTGAATCAAATCAATTCGCATACTTCTAGGCATAGATTAGAGAGTAGGTTTAGAAGTTTAGGAGAAAGTCAGTGATTTACGACGCTACCTTTATGCTCACTCGTGTCAATAGAGACGTGTTCGCGTTCCAACTTCCAAACACTCAAGAATGAACAATATCCTAGGTAAAACAGGTCACGAGATTCTCTCCTTTTCGTCCTCTGCCGTTCTCCCAATGGCCCTTATCCTATCCCCCCACAACCAAATAACCAAGGTAATTGGGGCTCCAAGGGCAATAAATAAAAGAGCCAAAAGACTATTTCCCCAGCCATACCCAAGCTTCTCATAGAGATCTGGTGCAAAAATGGGAAAAGCGAATCCAAGTATATATGTCCAAAGACGGGTAGCTGCGCTGGCACTTGCGGCGCGCGTGCTGCTGAACTCGTCTACCAAATATGCCATCATGCCTTGCGCGAACATAAAGGCGCCGCAGGTGAAAATGAAGACTCCAAGATCAACTACTGCCCAGTGGACACCGTTTTCCGCCGCCCAGGCATACCAAAGCAGCCCTACGCCAGTCGGGATTAGTCCAGTGACAATATATGGTATGCGGTATTCCGGAGTGTCTCGGTCTGGGCAGGCGGCAGTTGTCCGGTGCCAAATGAAATCCATCAGACGTCCGCCGCCTTGGGCGCAGAGAAAGGCGCCGAGGGCTATTGCGATGTAGTGAAGACTGGCCGAGGTTTCGGATTGCTCGTAGTTGGTAATCCATAGAGACGCAAAGGTTGAGAGTACGAGGGTAAATATACCAAATTCGATTGCCATGGCGATGGAAAGAAGCTGGATAATTGGGCGACGTATTAAGAGGTTGATAGGTCTCCATATCGCCGGTCCAAGCTGGGAGAAGAATTCCCGAACGAAGAGTCTGGCTCGGTCTTTCAGGGATATTCGGGATGATCCAGCTAGGTTGCTGCGTGCTGCGATTTTCTTGGCTTTGCGACGGAGAAGAACCGGCGTGTATGATTCGCGGATGACGAAGAAGCCCAGAACCAGGAACGCAGTATCAAAGATGGAGAGAATCCAGAAGAGCCAAGGCCACCACAGGTGTTGAGCTGCGAAGCCACCAACAATAGGACCTAATGCCGGTCCTATATATGGGAGTAGGCCAGCAATAGCAAGCGACTTGCCTCTGTCTTTGGCATGGTACATGTCTGCCAGAACCGGTCCAGTCAACTAAGATATTGTTAGCGGTAATCGGGTTAAGGGAATCAAACTATTGAAGCTTACGGTTACTCCCACGCTTGCGCCAGAGGCGGACATGAACCTACCGAGAATCATGATCGCTGGAGAGAAGCCAACCGGGCAAAGTGAGTTCCAGAGGATATACCAGACATTCCCAGCCAGCCAGAGAGGTTTTCGGCCGTACGTCTCTGCAAGAGCAGCAACGAGGAATGGCGCGAAGCCGAGTCCCAGAAAGAAAACGGAGAAGGCAATTTGGCCTGTTGAGGTGGTCATGCCGAGATCGTCCAGGATCTGGTCTAGTGCTGGGGCGATCATGCTGGCGGACATGGTGGTGACAAGTTGGCTTGCTGAACAGACCACGGCGACGGTTACTTTGCGCCGAGACGGCCAGTTGTACGGATTGGCGGGATCGTTAGGACCATCCCATGTAACCTGATGAGGAGACCTCACTGTTAGCGACTTTCTTGGGATCTTAACGGTGTTGACGGGCGTGAACGGTGTGGTGCCTTCTGTCTTACGTCGTGGTCAGCCAGCCGAGGACTCTTCGTCTCCTCTGGCACTTGGACATCTCCAGCTTCAACATCGACAGGAACCGTCTCCTTAGAGAGAGGCATTGAAAAGTGGCTTGTGCTGTAGGGTATGCTTGAGTTGAGGAGAGAGAAGGACAACCCGCCTTACACAAAGACATGGAAAAGGAAAATGGGACTACGACTTTATACGATGTATGCAGCCCTACTTCAATTGCCCGGATGCCTGGAAAAACCAGTCATCAATAAACAATGGGCGCAGTAAGCGTGTCTCGGCACCGAGCTCGGAGGCTCAGAGGAGATGACCCCGTCCGACGACAGTCAGAGAATGACGATGGAGTTGATCTTATCAGATCAATCTGATAACAAAGTGCAACATGGAAGCGAATCCTTGTGAGACGGTTTAGCGATCAAGAAGGGAGGCACGCGCGATTGGGTCGGCTTTAGCAAGCATGCAGGTGTACTTATTGTTTAAGACTTTTGATTAGGCCCATTACGACTTGGGAGCAGGCAGAGACTATTTGATGAGAGTTACGGAATATACACTCCTAGATTCGCTTGGCACCCCCAAGACGCATGCACAGTTTGAGAGATGCATAGATTAGATATTCTACTAGATATTATACATGTAATAGGCAGTATTGGGTCTAAACCCCTAGAGAGAACCGACAGCCTGGGCTTTTTACAGTTGGGCTTCAACTGGAGCCACCGGGTAGATGCGGGTCCGTCTCAGGGTCTTCCCTCATGCTCCCAGGCCGCTATTCGCCGGTTCAACCCCTGAAGCGATTTAGAGAACGGCCTAGACTCCAAGTCTGCCTTGGCTGAAGGCGAGGATGCACCCTTGCATTCCGACTTGGCCGCACGCAATTGGCTGAGGCAACGCGCTATTGATTTGATTCCGCAGGCAGGTGTCTGAATGTGTGTGTTCGTGGCGTCTATGCATACACACCAAGGCGCCGAGGATAGTCTGGACTAGTTGTTCAGCTGAAGCTCCTCCTCCTCCTCCTCCTCACTCCTCTCTTTCTCCTCTCATCCACAATAGCGAAGTGAAGACAGAGACATCCAGCACCCATGCAAGCGTGAACGTGAAGAACCTACCAAGTCGCCTAAGTAATCACCAATACTCTAGCGCCAATCTGCTAGAAACGCCCCCAGGACCCGTCCCCGGATTTCACTCAGGTCTGTCTTGGTTCCCGGCTTGGAAATCTTGGCTGCAGCAAAATGGCTTCCCCACAGCCGCAACATCACCAGGCCCGGATGCAGCAGCCGTATCCCGGCATCGCGACGCCCTCGCCGCTTGTCGCTCGTAAGTCTGTCGCTAGAAAGGCAGTTGGTCATCCGTCTGGGGACCTATCGCCTCATCCGCAGCCTGGTCCAGTTGCCGTATCACCTTTGCATCAGCATGCCCAATACGTCCAGAACCAGCAAATCCAGCCTGCCCAGCAACATGTCCAGCAGTTCCAACAGGGCCAACAGGGCCAGCAGCACCAGAGCCAGCAACAACAGCAGCAACACCAGCAATACCAACAGCAACTGCAACAGCATCAACAGCACCAGCAACACCAGCAACCAGCGGCATCAGTTCATCCAACGCTGATTCACCAACATGTTCAGCAGCATTCCCAATACACCCACAACCAACCAGTCCAGCTGGCTCAACAAGCTCAGCAGAACCAACATATTCAGCAGCAGCAGCAACACCAGCAGCAGACTCAACAACATCAACAACAGCAGCATCAGCATCAGCAGCATCAGCAGCATCAGCAGCACCAACAACAACCTCAGCACTCACAACCTCAGCAACAGCAACAAAACCAGCAACAACAGCACCAGCAGAACCAGCAATACCAGCACCAGCACCAACAACCACATCAACAGCAACATGCCCAGCAACAGCATCACCAGCAGCAACCAAACCAACAATATCAGCAACAGCAACATAATCATCAGCAGCAACAACACCAGCAACACCAGCAACACCAGCAACAGCCTGCTCTATCAAGAACATCAACCTTGCCAATCCACCCTGGCCCCCCTCGCCAGACGCCCCCCTCACAACAAGCTCACTCTCCTAGTCCTACGCCACAACTGCAGCGTGTAATGACATACAGCAACAGCCCGCAGCCAGTTCCACCGACAGGGCTTAGTAGACCTGCAAGCATCAGTAGTAGTGTTGGCATTCAGACGCCCGGCGCTACAGCCACCACACCTGGGACTGTAGCAGGCCCAACCTGGCAGCAGCTTGGTGGTGATGCAAGACGCAGCATCACTGCGCCGACCAACCCGCATGCTCAACTTTGCAGCCATTGCAAGAATAGTAAGTAAACAGAAAGCTTCACGCAACTACCATTCTAACAGAAAATCGTAGCTATCCCAGACAATGACACCCGATATACCTGTCTCATCTGCAGCACCGCCCAGGTCGCCACCACATTCTGCGTTTGGTGTGTCACGGCCTACGCAGAAGGACCATTTCACCAGCACAACAAGACTTACTTCGTAACAAACTCTGATCGACAAGTTCAGCCTCCCAGCACATCCGTCCCAACACAGTTCTGGACCATCCGCAAGAACGTCTCTGGGAGGATGTATTACGTCCACAAGACTACGGGGCTCAAAACACACATCAAACCTAGAGCCGTGGTTATACCTGGTGGACCTGGCTTGGCGCCTGGCTGGGCGCAGCGCAAGTCTCCAGAGGGACGCATGTTCTACTTCAACACCAGAACCGGAACCAGCACATGGACGAAGCCGTCGAACTCATTGCCGGACGGATGGAAAGAGTTCAGAACTCCGGACTCAGTGCCCTACTACGTTCAAGAGAGCCTAGGATTGTCTACATGGGATCGGCCCGGCGAGCAGCCAAAGTCGAGAGGGCAGGGTGGGACGCTATCCGGTGCCGCAGATATGTCGGCCGCCGGGCTTGTATCTGCGACAAAGGCCGCGGCTAGGCTTACTGGCCAAGGTGTCAGGATGGCGAGCAAGACGATGGGGAAGTTTGGGAAGAAGCAGAATCTGAAGAAGATGGGTAGGATGATGAACCAAGCGAATGCCCTAGTCGGTGACGGTGGCGGCGGATCTGACTTCGGAGGAAGCGATGGTGACGATGGTAACGACGACGAGGATCAAGCGGAGGAAAAGCCGCCGATGTCTCAGGGCGGCCAAGAACAGCAACAGCCCATGTATAGCCAACAGCCTGCATACGACCAACAGTCAGCTTACCAGCAACCGGCTTATGAGCAACAGCCAGCGTATGAACAACAACCAGCTTATGAACAACAGCCGATCCAACAGCAACCGGCCTATGAGCAACAACCATCCTATGAGCAGCAGCCACCTTATCAACAGCAGGCTTACGAACAGCAGCCAGCTTGCCAGCCACAGCCAACGTTTGAGCAGCAGCCAGTGTTTGAGCAACAGCCCCCTTTCCAGCAGCAGCCCGCTTTTGAGGAACAGCCTGTCTCTGAACAACAGCAATCAGTTCTTGAACAGCAGCCAGCTTCCCAACAAGAGCCATCTTTCCAGCAGCAGCAGCCCGTTGCTGAACAGCAACATGCTTTCGAACAGCAACTTGGAAGTTACGGGGCCCAGGAACAACCAGCTTACAGCCAACAGCCTACGTTTGAACAGCAGCCTGCTTTCGAACAACAGCCAACTTTCCAACAGCCGATCTACGAGCCGATCCCCAACCAGGAATCATCGGCGTTTGACCCCATGCTGCCGCTGGACCAGCAAAATTACCTTCAGCAGGGCGAGCAACAAGAGCAATATACGATCCTTCCAAGTCAACAACCCCCATTCAACGACCCAGTACTTTCTCCCACAAGCCAACAGTCCACCACCGTGCAAGAATTCACCGTTCAGGATCAGTCGGTGACGATGAGCGTCACTGTCGTTGAAGACAGTAATACCGTCGTGGACAACTCAAACGTGCTCGTTGACAACACTCAATTCACTGCCAACTCGGATCAGACCTGTCAGCAGACCAGCTTGCTCGATGAATCCTCACCGATCAACAACACCGCCAGTGATACTAGGCAGTTCAATCAAACTGAAATTAGGGAAGACTATATCGCACAACAGTCGCCCCCGCCGTTGCAGTATGGTCAAAGCCTGCAAGGAATACCGACAGCCCCTCCGGAATCACAGTTTCTTGCAACATCGAATGGTCCAGTTCTGCCTTTGTTATTTGACCCGGTACTCTCCGAGCAGCCGCCTGTCAGCGACCCCCTAACTCAATATGGAGTGACATATCCCGTTGGAAATCAATCGTTGGCAATGCAAGGGGAGGAGAATTCTTTAGCCCTCATATCAGATGAGGCGCCCGTGTCCAGCTTCCCTCCACAACAGGGTGGAATAACGTATCCCGTTCAACAATCACTAGAAATGCAAGGACAGGAAAATGCCATGGCACTCATATCAGATGAGCCAGCTCGTTACAATGGTGGGGCATATACGGTTGAAGATCAATCACTAGAGGCGCAAGGACGCCAAAATGCTCTAGCACTCATCTGATAGTGTGCAATTACGTCACGAAGAATTGTTTAGAGAATGAGGACATATCTTGACAGTTACTTTTATTTCTGCTACACTAAGCTCTATCGTACACATACCATTTCCTTTTGTAGATGACTCTCTGACAACGTTTCTCTGAGCGCCGTGTACTTGCTTACATTGCCAAAACTTAGCCGTTTCTAAATCCAATGGAAAGAAGTATTCAGTTCAGCCTGTTCATTGTTAGCATTCACCTCGTTCAGGTTTCTCCCAGACCAATCGCAGTCCCAAAAAGTCACCAAAGCCCACAGCTTGATGAAACTGTGGACGTAAGCAAAGGCAACCTGGCAGACTACAAGCGGAAAATCGGTGGGGTGGGAGCAAAAATACGGGATGAGCTTCACCACCTTCGTCCAGAACAGCCAGCCGAGAAGGAGTATGACCTCAGCCCATCGAGTGCCGTGGGACTTCACGAGCGAGAAGATCAGAACGGTGTCCCATGCAAGGGCGAAGTTGACGATGCCTGCCCAGTAGACCATGAAGGTGGTCCAGGGATACCGGCCAACGAATCTGAGATCCCTGAGCATCACTGGGTTGCTGCGAAATGTGGTTCTGGCCCATCGCAAGAGCTGGTCGCGGAACTTGGGCCACGTACCAAGCGTCGTCTCGATGGTTGCGTCTTCTGTATCCTGGAATTGAATAAGCCAACGTTTCTTCATCAGATCGCGCGTCAGGAAGTTGTCATCGTCGGGACCAAGTCCTTTGCCACCTCCGAAAAGCCTAAAGAAGAACTTCTCATTGCAGAAGCGCTGGAGGACGTCGGGGTCTTTTAGAAGTGCGGTTCGGTACACAGCTGTTCGACCCGAGACGACGAAAACCCCGCCATCGATGGTGTTGGAGGCACGAAGCTCCCAGTTGTGACGCTCGAGATAGGTGCAGGCGATGAAGTTGACGATCGAGGGCCATGCCCATTGTCCAGGGGTAGTGCGATGGACATGCTTCTTAGTCGCAACGGCACCAACCCTCGAATTCTTAAAGGGGGCTAACACCGAAGGAATGAAGTTCTCGCTTGGCCAAAAGACGTGATCGTCGGCTAGGATCGTCATGTCAGTTTCAACAACCGGCATGGCGTGGGCGATTTGGCGGCGCTTGCTGGGCTCCGGAAGCGCCGTCACAGCAATACGAGTCTGTTCACGATCATGGTCCAGGTTTTCCAGCATTGCTTGGCACTCATCTCTGAGATGCGCACCAACTGTCACCACGAGAATGACGGCAGGCCGATTGGCCAGGATGCTGCGAATGCACCCCTCAAAGTCTGGGCCGTTGGGGTCAATAGTCGGAAGAATCACCGTGACATCGCGGCGAGAGAAAGATGGGTCAGGCCGGACTTCGGACGGTCGATAGTACCAAGAGCCAATGACGTGACCTACCAGACGAGTATAGCGGACAGTTGAAACGGTCCAAAAAACACAGTTCCAAGTGTCATCGATGAAGAGCCAGCTGCATGCCAGTGCAATTGCGAGGGCGGCAATGAGGAGACTGGGCGGAAGACAGAAGTATAGGGAAACCCTGCTCGGAAGCGTGATATTGAAAGGCATGGCTTTCAAGATCTACGGCACCGCAGTGCCGTAGTGCTGTGGTCTTGGTTGTGTCTTTGCTGAAGAAGGGGTTTGGAATGAAGTCAAGTTGAGTTAGTGGGATGAAGAAATCGTTGGTAAAACTGGGACCTAATCCAGGCTTTATAGTCCTGCTCCTTGATATGTTCATTCTTGATGTTCTTCGGATCCAAATCCTTATCTTAGGCATCATCGTACTGATGATGTTCGAATGCCGAGCGATTGCAACGTTTCTCCAGTTTCATGAGCATGCTACGCGACAGCGTGCATCAGGCAACAAGAAGCGTCAAGGTTGCAAGAATAGACTACACATGTGTTTTGCTCAAGGCGTCTCTCAGTTCGCCGAACTTGAACATAAGAGAATGGAATAATGTATCGTGAGATATTTGGCCTCATCTTCGTCACCATGAGTTAAACCCTTACGAAGCCGTGCCAATGTGATTTTATCTCTAAGTTTCTTAAGTCTTTAGTATCTATGAGGTGTAGTTCATGCATTAGGGAGTCAATGATTTCCAGAAGAGTACAGAGCTGAAGTCTTTACCTTTACTAAAGAAATCATTGACTCAGCACGGAGTTGCAGTGAGACAAGGGCCAAGCTAATTGAAGTTACATTTGGTTTCCTCAACAACACATATAGTCTTCGTTGTCGAGATACTCACTCTGTAACCATTCATCATCGTCGTGGCGAGTTCCGAGTACAGCCTCGACTGACTCGACCAAACACCCAACGGTAACGTTCGGGACTTTGCGCACTATAGAACACCCATCCTGCTCGAATTGAGTGTTAACAGGAACCAATCCTTGCATAGTGTTCTTTTAGTAACAGGCACTATAACCGATGCGTTGACGTTCCCGATCGCCCACTGGCGCATTTTAGGGAGACGTACCGCCATGCGCCCATTTCAGGCTCGAATATCATGAGGAGTGAAGACGCAGAACTATAAATAGATGTAATCGAAGCTGATTGCCGCCAAAATTCCATTGGAGCATAGATGAACATGCGAAGCTCGTTGGGAATACCGAGAAAGAAAGCTTTGGGCTGGGAAGTCGACATACTGACAGCTGTCCATAACTGCATTCAGTATTCAGGTTGGACATAATTCTCCCAGGCGCCAATCTTTTGTATAAGCACTACGATCCGGAAGGTTACCGGAAGGTGTTGGCATTTAGTTGACATTCAAGAAAAAAGGTGCTGTGCTCGTTACTTAAATTTCTAGTCAGTTATCTTTCCTTGAAGGGTTGGAAGATGTTCACATGCAAGTTCATCGAATAGTGATCAGCCATGGTGAACCGAGAAAAGGGGTACCCAGTAATTGAATCCGCTTTTACATTAGGTGAAGTAGCCTGGCAACGTCTCAAATCAACCTGTCTTCAAGTCCATCTCAGATAAGATCCTCCACGGTCAATGTTCCACTCTTGGTGATCATAAACTCCTCAATGGCTACGTCCTTGCCGCTCTCCTTCCCACACCCACTCTCTTTGATACCGCCGAACGGAGCCTCTGCGGATGAGTTGTTGCCGGTGTTCTAAATATTGAATTAGCATACTGCCAACGGATCTTGTAGGAACATGCTTACCAGTCCGATCATACCGGCCTCGAGTCTCTCGAACAGCCTCCACAATCGGTCTACGTTCTTGGTGAACACATAACTCGTCAAACCCATACTCGTGTTGTTAGCCCTCGTGACCACCTCGTCCTCGGTGTAAAAGACGGATACGCCTAGGACAGGTGCAAATATCTCTTCTCGGCTCATAAGCATGTCGTCCGTAACATGCGAGAGGACAGTCGGAGCCATGAAATATCCCTTTGCTCCGTCTTTGGTATCAGCAGAGAAACCCAGTCGTTGGCCTGTTCCAAGAACGATCTTTGCACCCTTGGACACGGCATCTTGGACCAGCTCTTCTGCCTTGTCCAGCCCCCGGGGTGTAGTGACCGGACCTAACGTAGTGCCTTCGTCCATTCCATGCCCAAGTTTCAGGGACGCAGTTTTCTGGATCAAATCCTCAACGAATTGGTCGTAAACTGCTCGATGAACGTACAGCCTGTTTGATGAAACGCAAGCTTGTCCAGCATGTCTCCATTTCAAGTTCATCAGCTGGCCCATGGCCTGGTCGAGGTTGGCGTCATCAAAGACGATGAAAGGGCAATTTCCTCCCAATTCAAGGGTAGCCTTCTTCAGATTCCTTGCGCACAGCCCTGAAATCAACTTTCCCACGCGGGTGCTTCCTGTGAACGTCACCTTCTTGATCAATGGGTGTACGCACAGCGCCTCTGCGACTGCTGGCGTGTTCTCCAGACTCGTTGTCAGGACGTTGAGTGTCCCAGGAGGGAACCCAGCGCGAATGGCTAGACGGGCAAGTGACAAAGCGGAAACGGGGGTTTCTGGTGATGGTTTCACAACCATGGTGCACCCTGCAGCCATAGCCGCGCTGGCCTTTCTCAAAGTGAGGGCGATTGGAAAATTCCAGGGGACCAATACGGCAACGGCTCCAACAGGCTGCTTGATAGTGAATGACCGTCGGCCTGGGGTAGCAGATGTGATAGTCGTGCCATGAACTCTCTCGGCTTCTCCGATGAACCACCATGTGAAGGTGGTGGCGTAGTCGATTTCCCCGTATGCTTCGGCCAGCGGCTTTCCAGTCTCAAAGACGAGGATCTTTGCGAGGTCGTCGCGGTTATCGATGATTAGCTGATGCCATCTCATCAAACACTGCGCACGCTGTCGTGGCGTCCATTTGGAATACTCGTCGAACGCTTCGTGGCAGGACTGCACCGCGGCGTCGACATCGGCATCGGCGCAGTCGGGACATGAGGCCCATACTTTGGCCGAGCCCGGATCGATGACATCAAACCGCTTGCCTGAATTGGAGAGGATAGATTCCCCAGCAACCTGGCAGTCGAACTGGATGAGGCAATCATCGGCAAGGCTGAAGGGAAGCGTCCCGGTGTGGCTGCTTGACATGGTGTAGCAGTGGCGGTTCAAGCGTGAGCGTTGACGGCATCCAGTAACCCTTCGCGGACACAGCTCACGAGCTGCTATTAAGCGGTCTTTCCACAGAACAAAACTAGTATGAAGAAGACCATCACCAGCAACGTTAGCTTCGGCTCGTTTAGCCGGCCAAGCAATCAATCTCCGTCTCGGCCGTGCCACCATGGAGGTGAGGGGAACGTGGCACGCTCCGGAACTATCTGCCAAGCCATGAATCCTTAGTCAACTTGGACGACATGGAACCCTTGAAACTGACCCTCGACTACGCTACAAGCGTCTTGCAGAAGAGTCAAGACCGCGGGGCCCCATGGGGAGTGTGTGGTGGTGGCTGAGACTACGGGTGTTAGTCTCATGGACGATGTGGTTTTATTATCTGCCATTGCGGCCGGCTCATCGCAGCTCTGTCTCCTTTTGCCACTTGATATGTCAACGTAGATTGCAAAATGTCTCCAAACGAAAAGAGTCAAGTCCATCGAGCGCGGACGAGCCAGTATAACAGGCTTGTCACTATCGCGGTTGCTTTCGGTTCCTTCGTCAGTTACAGCCACCTATTTCCACGTCGTACTACGGGACTCTCTACTCTAACAATCGTGTTAACATCATAAAGACATATGGATACTGTTCTGCAATCATCGGCAGTACTATAGGCCAGCCAGGATGGTACGCCTTCTTCGACCTCCCTCAACAAGGCGAGGAGGGCTACGGGAGCAAAACAGCCCAAGCCATTGCAACCGCCAACGGACTTTACAGCTCTGGCGGAGCAGTAGGAAGTCTCTTCGTCATGTGGGCTGCCACTGCTCTTGGCCGTAAGGTGTCTATTCAGATTGGCGCTGCTTGTGCGATCGTCGGCGGTGCGCTTCAAGGCGGCTCAGCAAACCTGGCGTGAGTCTTCTCATCTCACCATAACCAAAGGTCTCTGACACACAAACAGCATGTTCCAAGCTGGAAGAGTCGTCTCCGGTGTCGGAATTGGAATCCTCGTCACGGCATGCCCCATGTATCTCTCCGAACTCGCGCCTCCTAACAAGCGAGGATGGCTCGTCGGCCACCACGCAATCTTCCTCGTGTTCGGATACATGCTCTCTGGATGGCTCGGATACGCATGCTACTTTGCGACCGAGAAGAATCCCTCCTTCGCCTGGCGCTTCCCGCTGTGCGTGCAGTGTCTGTCGCCGCTTGTCCTCCTCGTCACAAGCATCTGGATCCCGCGGTCTCCACGCTGGCTTCTGCAACAGGGCCAAGTCGAACAGGCGTGGAAAGTGCTACAGGCTCTGCGGAGGTCTTCTGAAGACCCCGATGACCTCGTCGCCAAGGAAGAACTGTACCAGGTCAAGATGCAGATTGCGCTCGACACAGAGAAGCTCAAGAAGATTGGCTGTACACCGTGGACGGCCGTGCTGAAGAAGAAGAGTTACCGCAAGCGGATGATGATCGGATTCCTTACCCAGTGGGGTGCCGAGTTCGCTGGACCGCTCGTTATTGTAGGTCAAGCTGGATAACCTCCTCGAAACGATTGCTAACCGCTTGATCTAGAACAACTACTCCGTGCTCCTCTACACCAACCTCGGTCAGACCGGTTCCATGCCTCTGCTCCTCTCCGCCCTGTGGTTGATTACCGCTGGTGTCATCTACAACCCACTCGGCGCCTGGCTGCACGACAAGATCAACTCGCGGCGGTGTATGTTCATGGTTGGACTCTTCGGGTGTCTGTTCACAACCTCTGGTCTCGTGGGCTGCATCGCTGAATACGGCGGTACCACGAACCGAGCTGGAAACGCAGCCGGCGTGTTCTTCGTCTTCCTTTATCTTGCGTTTCAAGGGTAAGCTGGACGTGCATGTCTTCGTACCTGAGACCGTACGCTAATAATTATCGCCAGTACCCTCTGTGATACAACCATGTATATTTACGTGTCAGAAATCTTCCCCACGGAAATCAGACCCATTGGCATGGGCTTCTCGCTGTTCGGCCAGTTCGCTTCAACAATCATCCTGCTTCAAACCGCGCCGATCGGAATTGAACAAGTCGGTTGGAAGTACTACCTCGTCATTATCGTGTGGTGTATCTTCTTTATCCCGATTGTCTACTTCTTCTTCCCCGAGACTGCCCAGCTCTCGCTCGAAGAAATATCTGCTCAATTCGGCGACGATGTTGCGGTTCACGTCAACGATGTGACGGACGAGCAACGCAAGGAGCTGGACAATTTCTTGAAGAACCAGGATGTAGCCATGATTGGCAAGAATGATAGGCCATTCTCTGAGACTGTGGAAGAGGGACTGGGAAGGAGAAGAGCTGAGCAAAAGGGAATTAGTTGAAGCTTGGAACAAAAAAGAAACGCGCCCATATCGGCAATTTTCTTAGCCCTAGCTTTCACACTGGACATCTCGTTCCCTAAATCAGTCACTATTTGTTGTCTACAACTATCTTACTAGCGTCGAGGTTGGCTCATTTGTAATTCGAATGCTTCAGTAATAGCGAGTTCGAACAAAACCTTAGCTACCTGAACATTTACGTACTTACCCAGAACATCTACGTTCAGCTTTACCAATTAAAATGAATGAATCTAGGAAATACCCCACTAATTCTAAAGCCCCTTGCTAGTTAATTACCCGATTTGGATATTCTGCCCTGCCCCTTTGACTGTGTTAAGGCAACACTTATGCTAGCAGCAGGGATTCGAACCAAAGAAAAAGCGAGAAAGGCGAGGTACACAAGATGCCAATATATTCTGTATGGTATCAGAAATCACTGCTCCCATGGACCTACATCACAGTACATGACTATCCACATAGCCACACAGCTTTTTGAGGTCAATCAGCGTACCGTTGATCTTCCGGACTTCTATGGGGACTATGGATCAAGTGTTGCCTCAAAGGGATAACGTTACAATGTCTCTCAATAACAGCAACACTACATTCAATCCCTTATCTATTAATGAGATAATATCGTAAAAAGAAAAGGGTTAGGTGATAGGGCTAAGGGATAGGGTAAGGGGATAGGGTTGGGGGATAGGGTTAGGGTGGGTTGGTTAGAGTGAGGGTTAGGGTTCTAGCTAGAGTTAGGGTTAGCCTTAGTATATATCTTTAAGGACTCATGAAATTGGTGTATGTTCAGATAGTCCAAAACCTCCGCTCACAAGTAACGACGCGTTTTGTGCCTACCTACCTTAGTGAACGAGAAACCAGATTCCACACATCACCTAGGCCAGGGTCAGAATTGTTATATTGCGCTTACGATGGCTCTCCACTGTCTTCCCTAAGCGATCCAAGCCTGCCGCATGCATCCATCGTCAAGTGACTCGGCTGCGATGGCACTCTCCGTGTGGGGAACAGCCTCATCACAGAGGCCCCCTGTAGTATTCCCAGGGTGTCATGCTAGCTTATTTTCTTAGTTTTGTGGAGTAGATAGCTCAAGCTGTTTTGGTGTTCATCCGTCTAAGGAGGTAGGTTCGTCTTTCGTCTCGCCCGTGTTCTTCTCTCTCCCACTCATTCCATTGTCCCTCCTTCGTAACAGTCACACTCAATCCGATAATTGATCCAAGGAACATGGGATCGATTCAAGCAACTCCCGCGGGTACAACTCCTAACCCAATTCACAATGTGGAATACGAGCGTCTTCCAGATAAACGCCGAGTATGGCAGGCTAAGCCTGGGTCCAGAGAAGAAGGCCTTGGCCGGCTCGTACTTCTCACTCCAGACGTTGTTGCCAACGCGGCAGCATCATGTATCAGGACCGGTCAGCGCGTTGCTCTTAACTGGGACCTGACAAAACTTGATATTGCCAACTTCAACCGCGCGCCGACCCAACACCACATCACATCTCTCCTCGGGGGCGCTGGCTTCGACGACGTTTACATCTTCAACCCTCAACAGTCATCCCAGTGGGATGGGCTCCGCCACTTCTCTGCGCCATTTCCCACGGCCGAAAACCCTTCTCAACGGCTGTTCTATGGCGGAACAACGGCGATGGAGATATCAGATCGCTCCAGCGTCAGGATTGGCATTCAACACTGGGCCCAGGAAGGCATCTGTGGACGAGGCGTGCTGTTGGATTATGTGGCATACGCTGAGAGGAACTCCATCACCTACAGTGCCTTATCAGATCACACTGTCCCACTTCGAGTTCTGAAGCAGATCGCGCGGGAGCAAGGGGTCCAATTCCGGCGAGGAGATATACTCTTCATACGGATTGGCTTGACCAAAGAATGGGACAACCACATGAGTTCCGTCGACCGGCTGGCATATGCGCAGAGTCCAAATCCCCAGCACGCCGGAGTCCAAGGGACAGAGGAGATGCTGCGGTGGATTTGGGACGAAGGGTTCGCTGCTGTAGCTGGCGACGCTGTCTCATTCGAGGTTTACCCTCCTCAGAAGTCGTATCCTGGTGTCGATGGAAACGAAGTGAAGGGCTTGTTCATGCACGAGTATCTGATTGCCGGATGGGGTCTTCCAATCGGTGAGCTGTTTGATCTGGAGGCCTTGAGTCGCAAATGCCAGGAACTGGGTAGATGGGAGTTCTTTATAGCCAGCTCGCCTCTGAATATGCCAGGGGGTGTAAGTAGTCCGCCAAATTGTGTGGCAATTTTCTGAGTCTCCAGTAAAAGACTTGGTTGTTCAGAGTACAGTCGATAACTGTAAAACGAAGCTCATTTTATTTTCGCGGGATCTCCTTCTCAAGACTGATCGCCGCTGTTCTCGAAGCTTTGTAGGATCTTGGCAAACTTCTCGGCAAGTCCCCAAGATCGCAAACGCTGGAGCAAGGCCTGCGCGTCGAGGATAATCGTTTTGGTTGACCCATCGGCGAGTATATCCTCAGCGGAGCCGATCCTAGCTGGCCCTCCGGTTTCAATCCATTCCTCGATGGCTCGCTTCTGCTCTGCTTGGTGGTTTGGAAGGTCCAGGCGCACGCGGGTCCCTCGGCCAGGCTGTTGTGGGCGCGGGTAGTATTGCGCGAAGGCGATGATGAAGATGTAGCTCATGAATAATCGCATGATTTCACAAGGTGCCGAGACAAGATACTCGTTGGCCACAGCCACAATCTGCCCAGCGTGCCATGCCAGTATCCGCGCTCTGCGAGGGTCGTTTCCGAGCGCTGATATGAGACGACGGCGGGCCAAGTCCACACCATTGTTGTGACTAGAACCTCGTGATACCACGCTATACACGATGTAGAGAATCATATCCATGATGTCGTCTGCCGTGTATAAGTGGGAGTAGTGGCACAGTAGACTTGAGATGCTATTGTCGGTTAGCGGTTGGGACGTACTCTGGCTCAACAAACCTACTTGTAGCTCACTAAATCCCCAGTCGAAGTTGGATGGTTCATAGTCTCCAGTAGGCGGTCAAGAGCTCGTAATAGTGACGCCTTTGATTGCTTCTGACCGGTGGACAGCGAAGAAAGCCCAAAAAACTCGGTTGTTGAGACAAGCTCGAGCTGCTTCAAGTCCCAAAGAAGGCGCCCAATGACTTGACTGCACAATCGCTTTCCCCATGCGGATAGGTGCTCAGGAACTGGTGTCCCAGCTATCGCAGCCCCGATCACTCCTGATACCGATGCCCCAAGGGCATTTGATGGCATTCTTGGCCTGAGAGCAGCCCAGGCACTGGCTGACGGGGCTTCCCACAGAGAGTCCATACACGGCAGTTTCGAAGGCAGTTCGCTCAGATCAACGGCACCCCGGCGGCTCGTGAGGGTGCATAAGCTACAATCGTACTCAAAGGATGCCCAGACAATGCGGGTTTCTTTTTCTCGGGTTGCCCACGCAGCCCATTCCATGTCTAAAGCAGCCAAGCTGGTAGGGACAGGGCCGTTTAGGTCCCCGTCTTCGTGTACGCTCGGGCGCGACTTCAACAATCCGACTCCTCGTAAGCTTCCTATCAATACGCCACGGGTTCGATCAGCATTTTGGTAAAGCTGTCGATTCCCAGATCCGAGAGAGTAGATCTGATGAAGGCAGAGAGATGCGAGATACGAAATGTTGGAATAGTTCGCGCTATCAGATACACCCTATAAAATGATCAGTACTTATTAAGCAGAAGTATGGATCAGGAACATAGCGCACAAGCCAAGTGATGATAGGAGCGCAAAAATCACTGATAGAGGAGGAGAGCTCGGCGGCATTGGGCTCGCTTGAAAGGACGGCACCGATGCAGGCCATAGTAGCTAACAACATGGTTGGGCAATCTGCCATGTTCCATGTCGGAGTGTGGAAAATTGGTTGAATCGTTTGGAAGCTGGAAAAGTAGACGTCGAGGAGTCGCTTGAGTAAGTCGATTCCCAGAAACATATTGGGTTCGGTCACATCTTCAGGTCTCGGGAGCTTTTGCTCGGAGAGGATCTGGACAAGGCCTTCCAATGCAGCCGTCTTAGTCCCAGAGCTCGTTTGCAAGGACTTTTGCAATACCTCACGCAACGGCGGTAATGGACATCTAGCTGAAACGGTTTCTTGGCCTTGCTCAAATGGCCAGGGCAGAACCGAGGCTTTCGGTTGAAGGGTCGGGATAAGAGTCATTGAGTGGCTAAACAGTGAACCATGCATGGTGGATGTGGAAGCAGGGATTGGGACATCGCCGACGCAGTCAATGGCAAGCTCGACGTCGGGCGCGTCAAATTCCAGCCAGTCAAACCCGCTGCATCTGAAGTCGAACTGAACCCTGTTGCCCAGCGATGTACCAAACAGCGTGGACTCTGCGGGAACTGCTGGCCCCCCAGAAAAGACAGGACTAAACTCATCGGCATTGAGAAGAAGCGGGTCCAGCGGCTGAGCGAGGCTTGGATATGTTTCCGGAGAGGCCGTGGTATAGTCGGAGTGGTCTGTTCCTCTAGATCTCGCGTCACTGGTCGCCTGGATAGTATGCGCGGCACCGTAACCCTGCTCGAGCAGCTGAGACGCAGCACCAAAAGCCGGGTCAATTGGCGGGTATGAACAGGATTCGGCCGAGGTGGCGATGGCGCAGGAGCGACAGGGCAGGGCGCGGTCACATCTCAGCTTCCTGCGCACGCATCGATAGCATGACTTTTGCTGGGAGCTGTTGGATGGGAGGTCGACGTGGTGGGCAGCGCGCAGGTGGCGCAGGAGGACGTCTTTTCTCGAAAAGGTCTGGTCGCAGCAGAGGCAGGGAATCGTGTTGCGTCGAGATGGAGGGAGATGGGTCAAGCGATGGCGATTGAGGTGACTCGGACGGGAAAAGGTTCGGTCGCACTGGTTACAAGATAACGCCGCGCGAGCGTGCTAGATTAGGGTGTCAGTGATGCTATCTCCAGGCAATTGTTCGTGGCTAGGTAGGTACCGAATCTGGGTTGTGAGGCGGGCTCAGCATTGTGAAGAGGGCTTCGGGTTGTTTCCCAGAGGCCCTAGCTCTGGTTGACTGTGCTGGGACAGTATCGAGTTGCAGAGAAGTGTGTTGAGAGATGATGAAAGGTGTTCTGGCTCCTAGATCGGCGTCGGATGGGATAACAAGCAGACCGGCCAAACGCGCGCGGGGGGGTTCAACCCGGGGTACATTAGCGCGTTGTAAGTGGGGAGCACTCGTATTTGCCGTTCGTACGTAGTTTGGTCACGAGATCAAGTCCCGAGCATGCACGAGAGTCTACCATCCATCATGATGAAAGAGGCGAGACAATTAATGTGATGATAGCAAGTGTATGACAGACCGTATTTGTTAGCTTCTAATCCTTTTCTGCTTAAATGCACACACACTGGTCGCTCATCAGTGCTCTGGCTCTTAAACGCACCGGCCACCATCAACCTCGGTGTTGGTTCCCGTGATAAAGCTGGCCTCGTCGCTCGCGAGGTAGCAGCAGGCATTTGCAACATCTGCCGGCGTGGATGGACGTCCAAGAGGAACCGTGGCTACAAATGCCTCGCGGTTCTCGGGCGTGTCCGCCTTTCCCAAGAATAAGTGTGTCCTAGCATCAAACGCGTCAGCTTAAGAAACAAGTCGCAGGACAGGGAATACTGACATGCCGGTGCTGCCAACCACGGGCGACACTGCATTGAACCGGATCTGCTTCGGACCATACTCAACGGCTAGAGTCTTTGTCGCGTTCACCACGGCGCCTTTGGAGGCGTTGTACCAAGTAAGTCGCGGCCGCGGTCGGATAGCAGCCGTCGATGCCACTTGGATGAAACATCCAGCACGGCTTTCCTTGAGGAAATATTGTAGAAGAACCGCCGTCGACATGAAGATGGACTTCACGTTGACGTTCATGACTAGATCAAACTCGCTCTCCGTCACGTCCTCGGTTGGCTTATTGGCATATGTCGCGCCGGCATTGTTGACCACGATGTCCAGCTGTCCAAAGACACTCAACGTCTCGCTCAGGAGCGCCTCCCAGTCTGCCTTTTTTGTGACGTCGGCCTTTTTGAAGCTACAGCTGAGTTCTTTTGCAGCTGCCGTGCCAGCTTCTTCTGACAGGTCTGCAATGAGGACCTTGCATCCTTCATGAACGAACTTGGTCGCAATGCCTTTGCCGAACCCGGAGGCAGCGCCCGTGATGATGGCCACCTTGCCGTCGAGGCGTCCTAGAGTCATAGTATTTGATGGCAAAAACGAAGGAGATGCTGCGAGCAATTAGTGAGTTGAGAGTTGCGAGGGTCAAGCAATGCCACTATACCGAGTAGCGAGTATATCCGTGTGTTCACAATGAGGTGCTCGAAGCGCTCGTGTGTATCTCATTCTCAACGTCCCGACTCCCGAGCTCTTGTTGTTGAACTAGAGACGCCAAGCTGCGGGGCAATGATCATGGCTGACGACCTAGTGGCACGCTCCGGCGGGGGGACAGCGAGATGCAGTGGTTTGAGTCGAGGCATGACACAGCTAACCCGAAGGGCAAAGATGGCTGTGGGGAGTCCGATGGGGTGGCGTCTCTGGCGCCCCAAGGTGGGCAACAAGCTCAATGCTAGGGAGGTCATAATTCATCGTCCTCGAAGCTATCTCGACGCTGTCCGAGGCACACCTAATTCAACTACTTGAGTCGTACGCAACAGAGAGCTCACGATGACCACCACCACCTTTCGCATTCTCGTCCTCCCCGGCGACCATGTGGGCCCCGAGGTCATGGGCGAAGCATTGAAGGTGCTGGATGTTATCGAGGTGCTTCGTCCCACACTCAAGTTTGAGAGAACATTTGATCTCGCTGGCGGGAGCAGTATCGACAAGCACGGAGTCCCCATAACAGAGGAGGTTTTGGAAAAGGCTCTCTACAGCGATGCCGTCCTTTTCGGGAGCGTCGGCGGCCCCGAATGGGCCAGCGCCTCGCCAGGACCCGAGACGGGACTCCTCCTCCTTCGGAAACGACTCAACGCCTTTGCCAACCTGCGTCCTTGCGAGATCCTCGTCCCGTCGCTGATCGACGCATCTCCCATAAAGGCAGACATCGTCAGAGGAACCAAGTTCATCGTGGTGCGAGAGAACTGCGGTGGCGCCTACTTTGGCGAAAAGGTCGAGGCCGACAACGTGGCATCTGATCTCTGGGTGTACACCCCGTCCGAGGTACAGCGATTGGGGAGAGTCAGCGCGAGTGTCGCACGAATGCTGGGGAGAACCGGCGATAACAAGGGCGGCGGCGGGTCAGCTATCGTGTGGAGCGCTGACAAGGCCAATGTTCTCGCCAGCGGGAGACTTTGGCGGCGAGTTACGCAGCAGCTGTTCGATGACGAGTTCCCTGATGTTGAGCTGCGACACCAACTCGCCGACAGCATGGCCATGCTGATGGTCAAGAACCCCCGCGGGTTCAACGGCGTCATCCACACTGACAACACCTTTGGCGACATCCTCTCAGACATCTCAGGCGGCATCGTCGGTAGCTTGGGCACCCTTCCAAGTGCTTCGATCTCCGGGATCCCGGGCGATGGGCGATGCAACGGCATTTACGAGCCGGTCCATGGCAGCGCCCCTGATATTGCTGGAAAGGGGGTGGTCAATCCCGTTGCGCAGATCCTGAGCCTAGCCATGCTGCTTAGATACTCCTGTCTGCTCTCGGAGGAGGCTTTAGCCATCGAGCAGGCTGTCGCTCGTGTATTCGATTCCAAGGAGAACGGAGGTTTGGAAGTAAGGTCGAAGGATGTGGGAGGCGATGCAGGGACTACACGAGTAGGTGATGTCATTTGTGAAGTGCTCCAGGATATTCTGAGTGCATGAATGGTTCATCATATCTAGTAATAAGCCCAAAGAGTCTCGCAGGGTGTCAATTATACTTGTGGGAGCATTCGCTCACCGTTAAATGACACGTCTGTTATCGAGCCATATATCCCAGATACCGAATGCCCGTACGCCCAAACCCCTACTTCTCTTTCTTCCACAGGCAGCTGAGACCTGGCCAATCGCCTGTGAAAAGAATGATATACGAATAAAAAACAATTACTCATTTAGCTGCTTCATCCCCTTGTGGATAAGAGTGAATCTGTCGATGTTAAAATGTGCGCATAGGTACTCTCAAAGGCCATGCTTACCTGGTCGGCCACTTGCAGCCACTCCTCCATGCCCCGAATGTATGGGTCCCCAGCGGCATCGGCCAGCGCCTCGTGTTCCCAAACAATCATCTCATCGAATTCCGCCGTCACCTGCATGGATCCAACCACCTCGGGCGGGTCGTCTCCGTCGTCGAGCTGCTGGGCCACGTCGGCGGGAGGTGCTTCATCCTTCTTCCTCTCTAAGACAACGCCTCGACACTGGGCGGGTAGGTTGGTCGCCTTTCCTTGAAGTTTTCGTCCGCGGAAGTATGCGACCTTGGTGCCGTCTGCGGATGTGTCAGTCTGCGTCTCAAATAGCCCGGCGCCGAGCGTCAGGACATACCGTCGGCAGTGGTGGGTTTCCAGTAGGCTGAAACCGGATCAACGGGCCCGTTGTGGTGAACACGGCAGGGCAGTATGTTTGCCACAGCCTTGGGCGTCTCGCTGCTGGCTTTTAGAGAGAGAATTGGTTGCGACATGATGTTGGGTTGTTTCAAAGTTCATGCAAGACTTCAAGGTCCATGAGGGAGACGCGTTGGCACGCGTTAAGTTAAAGGGTCTCGAGAGCTATCTTATCGATCGCGATAAGAGTCTGTTACGATAAGCACTAAGTTGGCCAATTGACGTGCCACTACCACCCACCATCCACTAACCTTGCAACGACAACGAAAGGCGTTCGCACTCGCATTGATCAACTGACCTTTGCCAGATTGACGGCTAGATCGGGGGTCCCTGTGCATCGGATTTGAAGTCACCGCAATCACACCGCCTGGCGTTCCCGCACCCGGGCCTTCGGATGCGAAAGAGTCGGTGCCACAGAGTCGATGACATCATGACTAGTTTCGATCTCGAACACACCAGATCTTCTCGGCATCGCAGGGGAATCACCGACCGAAGTAGGAGCATCGGTTGACTATTTCTTGCGACAAGGTTCTTTCCATCTAGCCCGCCGCTGATTCCTTGTGATAACAGACTTGAGCCTCTCGATGTTCAATGAATCGTCCCTGTTCCAAGAACATGGCGACACCTTTCGCTGCAACAAAAACGAAAACTGTTCAGCGGAGAAATGCCACGCGATTCGGGCTCGGGCTCTAGCGTACCACGTTCCACCGTCTCACGATCGCCCTATATCCGCTAACGCCCGGTTATCGAGGCACAGCCCACGGACGGAAGACCCTTGTTCCCTCCATCATCCCAGATTGGCTCGCTGTTCGTGTGAGAAGTAATCTAGGGAGTTTAACCCCCGTCTCTCTCAGGAGTTTCGAGGCTCACCGGCCGAATGTACTTGTAATACAATTGCTTTAGCGTTTCCACTCGTGTACCTTCTAACTCAAAGCCATGTTCCTTGAACCCGTTCTACTTAAACTCCCTGGTGCAGCTAGGCCTTCCTTCCCGTAGATTCCATTGTTTTGATCCCTTCGCCTAGTTTCCTCACTTCAATTATCATATGTTAAAGTCCAACCCCAGCTCAAATCCAGCAACCATGGTTCGAATGGGCGTCTCATTGCCGGCTTTGCCTCCTGTCCTCAGCAAGTCCGTTTCCCGGGGTGCAGAAGTCATCCGCGGCTCTATCGGCAGTTTAACCTGGGGCCCAGCCTTGGCCATCGCAAAGTCTGCGATATTGTCCGCTCTATCGCGCATAGAAACGGGAACCCTCTTGATCGTAGACGAACCGGCCGAGACGAGATATGTATACGGCCGGAAACTCTCAGGGAAGCTTGGGAACACCTCTGAAAGCAGTGGACTGCCTCGTCGCGCGAGTACCATTCCGAGAGTTGAAGTTGTGGTCAAGAACGATGCATTCTGGATGCGGTTGTTCTTGTTTGCCGATATGGGCTTCGCCGAGGCTTACATGTTGGGTGATTTTGAGTGCAAAGACCTCACGTCCTTCTTCCAGGTCAGTTAAAAGGCCGTCCCACCATGGGTCATTCACATTAAGTCTCACACAAATTTTAGTTGTTCATTGTAAACCGCGACCAGATGGACAATGGTACCACTTGGGTCTCCAGCATGTCTTCGGCAATCTCCAGCCTGGCCCGATCAACGAACACTTTGTCCAATGCACTGCTCAACATCTCAGCGCATTACGATATTAGCAATGGCATGTTTGCTGCTTTCCTGTCCCCAGACATGACCTACTCGTGTCCGATCTGGAGCCGCCACAACGCTGAAGAGGAGTCCCTTGAGGATGCTCAGATCACCAAGTTGCGCCGTTTTATTTACGGCGCCAGAATCCAGTCCACTGACCATGTTCTGGAGATCGGAACTGGCTGGGGTTCGTTTGCGATCGAGGCCGTGAGAAAGACTGGCTGCCAAGTTACCACCCTCACGTTGTCCAAGGAGCAAAAGGTTCTGGCCGAGGAGCGCATCGAGGCTGCAGGTTACAGTGCCCACATCGAGGTAAAACTCATGGATTATCGGGCCTTGCCGGTCCCCGAGAAACCGTACGACAAGATTGTCTCTATCGAGATGCTGGAAGCAGTGGGCCAGGAATATCTCGCCACATACTTTGAATGCATCGATCGGCTTCTGAAGCGGGATGGTGGCATTGCCGTCTTCCAATGCATCACCATGCCAGAAGGCCGCCATGAGGCCTACTCTAAATCAGAAGAGTGAGTTACTCCATCTACAAACATCATGGGCGACACTGACGAAGGACACACCTACAGCTTCATCAACCACTACATCTTCCCCGGTGGATACTTGCCGTCCATCACCCAGCTCTTAAACCATATCACTCAACAGTCTCAGGGAACGTTGATTGTGGAGAATGTTGAGAACATCGGTGGTCATTACGCGAAAACACTGAGATTGTGGAAGGAGAAGTTCTTAGAGGCGTTCGAAGAAAAGATCAGGCCAGCACTGGTCAGGGAGCACCCGGGCATGTCACAGGAAGAGATCCAGGTTTTCCAAAAGAAGTGGGAGGTAAGCACATCCATGATGAAACTACCCCGAGACATGAAACTGATTATTTCACAGTACTACTTCACATACTGTGAGGCTGGCTTTGTGACGAAAACACTGGGCGATGTTATCATCACAGTTGGGCGGGAGGGTACCATAGAGTTGATGGAAGGGATCCCACTATGAAGGGGCAGAATGAAACAATGGTAGGTTTCGGCTCCATATGTATACTACAGCCTCAAATTTGGACAATCCATGTCCAGTCTAAAAGGGTATCTAGATCAAATTTACAGCGCGGTGTTGCATGAGGGTCGTTCCCGGTCTTTGTGCCTTACGCCTTGCGTTTCTTCTTAGACTTGCCTCCGTTCTGCGCTCCTCCTCCCGACGTGGTAGTGGGCTTGTACCGATTCACGTGGTCCACGTCGAACCCAGACTTGTGTTTCCGGAACAGCAACATTGTTACTCGAGCGTCTTCGATGCTTGAGTGTGCCCCGTCCTGAATCTCGACTGCCAGGATCTGCTGCGCGAGCAATCTCAGCGCTGGTTTTCTTCCATTGCCGTATTTTCTGAAAGGGGGGTATTTTGCAGTATCCCGAATATCCCGGGCCGGGTGGCTTAGGATCAGGGCGTCGAGGTCGTGCTTTATGTCGTGCCCAATCAATAATCGGCCTCGAAGTAGCTTGTCCACGTCTTGCTGAACCTCCTCAAAATGCCTGGCAAATCTCATGCTCTTTTGACTGATTCCGCTCACGGCGGTCCTCCAATTGGTGACTTTCTCCTTGGGCTTCACGTAAGAGTCGTAGATTTGTCGCCCGTGGAAGTCAACTATGCTTACGCGAGCGAGAGCAGACTCATGACCGCCAGGCCCAACGCCGACCATCTCACAATCGATGGCGATGTACTTGCCGACTTCGATGCCTTCTATGAGTCCGCTGTTGATCTTGTCCTTTCCGGCCGCAAGCATCATTGAGTTGTTCTTTGTGCCCAGGTTGTATGCCTCGGCTAGAGCTTCGGCGGAGATGTCATTGTCCTCTGCCCACAAAGCGAGGTTTGCTGCAGCGGCATTGCTTGGTTCATCCTCAATCTTGGTACTTTGAACGCCGCCCATTTGGTGCTTGGGAGGCGGTCGTGGTCGCTTGTCGGATACAGCTTGCTTTATCGTAGTTTGGCCAACTTTCTTGGTCTTCTTGGGTGGTGGGTTGGCGGGTGGTGCTACAGGCTTCCGCTTCAGAGACGGTTTGGAGGCGGGTTCAGCCTTAATTTTTGCCTGGAGCTTCTTCCAGTTAGAGGATAATTCAGCCATTCTATATGATGAGGCAGCTGAGTATGGATTCCGCCTTCAGCGCGGTTGCTGGGATCATGTGTAAGTCGTCAAGCAACCGGCAGCAAAGTCTTATACTATCGGCGTATTGATAAGCCCACCACAGCTCACCGCTTTTACGATAAGGCAGTAACTTCTAGATTCTGCCAGGACCCTCCAAAATTCATCATCTCACACAACTCTACGCCACAACTTAACTTTCATCAACCGCGACAACACAAAAGCTCTTTTCATCATGGCAGGTGGCACGCCTGGTGGCGAGCCCACAGTAGGAACCGATGGACCACGACTCAAAGGAATAGCGACACCAGAGACGCTACAAACGGGATGCATCGCCTGGGTAGAGAAAGAGGGGCAACCGCGACGCGCCGAGATTCTTAGTATCAAGACGACGAAGAGCGGTATGCAATTCTACTGCAATTTCGACAATTTCAACAAGCGACTGGATGAATGGGTCCCCGCAGCGAGGATCGACTTTGCCCGTGAAGTCGAGTGGCCGAACCCCGAGAAGGACAAGCCCAAGGAATCCAAGACGAAGAAAGCGCCTTCAGCCGCGCAGTCCAAGAAGAATCAGGTATCGAAAAAGACGCAGGCGCAAAAGCGGCCAAGCAAGAGAGAGCAATCGGTAGCCTCGGAGGCAAATACACCACACCCCTGGACAGGTGAGAGAGCTCGTGCGAATACTCCTTTAGAGCTAGTCTAACAAATGCTTATTTCAGAGTTTGTAGAATCCCAAACCCGACAAAAATCGACCTCTGTTGGTCCAGAAGGGGAATCTCAGACCAGACCAAGCGTGGAGGGTGGTGCGACGCCTGCGGCTGGAGAAGATGTGGACGCGGACGACAAGGAGGACGATGTGAAGAAAGAACCGAACGACTTCAGCCGAGAAGTGGAAATTGAGAAGCTGCGGACGTCTGGCTCAATGACACAAAACCCGACCGAAGTCTCCCGAATCCGAAACATTTCCAAGGTCCAGTTTGGGAAAAACGACTTATACCCGTGGTACTTTTCTCCTTACCCTGAGTCGTTCAGCCAAGAGGACGTCATCTACCTATGCGAGTTCTGTCTGGGCTACTACGGAGACGAGAAGTCTTTCTCAAGGCACCGACGGAAGTGCACATTGCAACACCCACCTGGGAACGAGATTTACCGAGACGGCCTGATCTCCTTCTTTGAGATTGATGGTCGAAGGCAAAGAACATGGTGTCGCAACCTCTGCTTGTTGTCGAAGATGTTCCTGGACCACAAGACGTTGTACTACGACGTCGATCCATTCCTATTCTACGTCATGACTACACGAACGGAAAAGGGATGCCATGTGGTTGGATATTTTTCCAAGGAAAAAGAAAGTGCGGACGGATACAACGTTGCGTGTATTCTCACCCTGCCTCAGTATCAGCGTCAGGGCTATGGTCGATTGCTGATCCAGTTTTCGTACGAGCTGTCCAGGATTGAGGGGAAGCTGGGGTCTCCGGAGAAACCCCTTTCTGACTTGGGACTTCTGAGTTATCGGCAGTACTGGACGGAGAATATTTTGGATTTGCTCTTGGGATTCAGCGAACGGGACGAAAAAACAACAATTGAGGCGATCTCAGCGGCGTTGGTCATGACGACGCAAGACGTGGAACACACGCTACAGGCGATGCGGATGCAGGTCTATCACAAGAGCGACCACAAGATTGTGATACCAGACAAGTTGATCAAGCAGCGAGAGAAGGCGAAACTAAAGCCGAAGAGGACGGTGGATGCGAGCAAGATCCAGTGGAAGCCGCCGGTGTTTACGGCGTCGAGCCGAACATGGGGTTGGTGAAGAAGGACACAACTCAGGGAAGTCTACCGGCGTAGATAGAGCAAGTTATTTATACAAAGTGATACCCCATTCCAATCATTGTCAAAGCATATGTCCAGATGGGCTGTGAGGTGAGGTGAGGCAGCACGCATTGCCTAGGTACCAAAATATAACTATCCAGGATGTGCAAATAGTCAGATAAATGCCATATGATGATGGCCAAAGTCTGAGGTATGGACGCGGAGGGTACGAATGAACGACAGCGCTAAAGCAGGCCTTAGACAGGCACTAACTTCAATGCCCGTTACTGGCTGACGGCCCCTGTTGACGGCTCCGCGTACTGGCGTCGCAGGCCAAGTCACATCCTTGTCTCAGGTACAGAGAGCGGTCCTACGTAATATGGGAAGCTTCCCTTTGCGGGACGACTGCAGCTTCAACTCCAAACACTACAACACCACACCCCCGTTTCCTTTACACAACCACTCAACAGCCCAGCGTGATTGAGCTGGCTCCTCCCGTTGTCTATACACCTTTCGCACCTTTCGCATTTCGAATTCCTCTACGCTCTCTACACTTACTGCGGCATTGCCACTGTCGTCGCCATGACGCTCCGGCTGTTGGCGTCGAGCGTCCTTGGGTTGGGCGTCCATCTCGTCGACGCCAGCTCCAACGCCCAGGCTCCAGTGTCCGACTGGAATGGCGCGTGTCCCGAATACACCCTGTATTCTACCTTTCCTCAGTAGGTCTTCTCTCCCGTCGCCACGGTCGTTTCGCATCGTAACCATCGTTCCTCTGCAGCCGTCCCTTCAGCTCTGGCCCGAGAGCGCTACCCTTCCAACGACCCAAGCCACAATGCCGAACTTTCAAGTCGGACGAGATCGAGCGAGTTATCGAGGAAATGACGGCGCGCATCCAGGATCCGGACCTTGCGCGGCTGTTCGAGAACACGTTCCCCTCCACAACGGATACGACAGTCAAGTTCCATACCAAGGGAAAGGAGGAGACGGGCTTCTTCAAGATGGCTGGATTCGGATTCCGGGACGAAGGAGCATGGGAAGGGCCACAGTCATTCATCATTACCGGCGACATCATTGCCGAGTGGCTTCGAGACTCGACGAACCAGCTGCGGCCATACCAGCCCTTGGCCAAGAAAGACCCAGCCATCCGCACTCTGCTTCTCGGCGCCATCAACACTCAGGCCGAGTATGTCATTAAATCTCCCTACTGCAATGCCTTCCAACCGCCCCCGATCAGCGACCTTCCCGTCTCGAATAACGGCCAGGACGACGCTGTCCACCCAGCTTACGAACCGCGCGCCGTCTTCGAGTGCAAGTACGAACTAGACTCCCTGGGGCATTTCTTGGCACTTGCCAACGACTTTTACGAACACGCCGAATCAACCGAGTTCCTCAATAAGAGGTGGTATCTTGCCGTAGACACGCTGCTCCAGGTCCTGGAGCAACAGTCCAAGCCGACGTTCGACCCAGAAACGGGCAGATATCAGCGCAATGAGTACACTTTCCAGCGGCACACCAACATCGGCACCGAGACGCTGAACCTTCAAGGCGTTGGCAACCCCTTGAACTTTGGGACTGGGCTGGTGCGCTCAGCTTTCCGACCCAGTGACGATGCGACGATTTTGGGCTTCTTCATCCCTGCCAACGCCATGATGTCGGTGGAGCTGCAGCGGGCGGCGACTATGCTCAAGGCTGCAGGCAAGGCATCGCTCGCCAAAACGCTGGAGCAGTGGAGCAAGAAGTTGAGGGACGGCGTGTTGGAGCACGGCGTGGTCAAGCACAAAAAGTACGGCGACGTGTTCGCATATGAGGTGGATGGCTACGGATCGTCAATACTGATGGACGATGCCAACTACCCGTCGCTATTAGCGCTACCCCTCATGGGATTCTGCGAGGCGAGCGATCCCGTGTATCAGAACACGAGGAAGATGCTGCTGGAGAAGTCAGGCAACCCCTATTACCTGACAGGAAAGGACTTTAAGGGTATTGGAGGTATGTTTGTGATGGTAGGCTTGACGTGTAATACACCACAGCTAACGTATGGTTTTAGGACCTCACATCGGGTTAAGGAACGCCTGGCCCATGAGTCTGCTGATCCAGGCCCAGACTTCCGACGATGACACTGAGATCAAAGAGTGCCTGGAACTCGTGCTTGACTCGGCGAAGCTGGGTCTGGTTCATGAGAGCATTGACGTGCAGTACATGTCGCAGTACACAAGAAGCTGGTTTGCGTGGGCCAACGGCGTGTTTGCTGTGACCATGTTGGACTTGGCGAAGAGGAAGCCGTACCTGATATTTGGTGAAGGAGCCGAGCCGTACGAGGTGTGATGAGATTGACTTGAAATTGGACAGCAAGTACGACACGAAACGACACGGCATGACATGACACAAGGACGGCACTGGGAGCACTGTAGAACGGATGAATAGCAAGACCTAAAAGAGTGTGAGGTTTTAGGCTTAGGTTCCATGGTTATTGGCTAAGCCATCTTGAACGGAACGGATTCAAACAAAGCATTGACTACGCCGCCCTGGACACGAACGCAACGGAACATATTGTACAACAGACACAGCAAGCGACATGGGGTTGTTAGGGGAGGGTCTCTTTCATTATGTTATTTGGCTAGGAACCGTTCCTAGTTTGTCTACTCCAATGGGCTAGTCCCTGAAATTGAAGTGTGAAAGCTTTCTTTGACGATTCCGCCGGCGGCCAGAACTTCGGAGTTGGAGGCCTGGAGAAGACGTGAGAGATCCACAGTTATCCGCGATTAACCACGGCTCCTGTCGTCACATGGGCATTTCCATCGCAACTCAGCCGTTGGCTCGACTGGGAAAGGCTTGTACTCTGTGTAGACCGGAAGCCAGAAGGCGGCTTTGCCTGGAATTGCTGTACTTTTCCGCCTCCGGCTTCCCCCCATCAGTGGCCGGCGGCGGTTTCAATTCGGCGGCCATGTTTGAAGGCTTCCTCCACCACGCCCGACATCGCTGCGCTTCTCACACGCTCTCGCGACTTACGCCGACTTATTTCACTCCATCTTTTCGAGGAGAAACGGGGGCAATTGGGGCTTTTAAGCATTGCAAGCCCCTACTGCCTGTGAGTGGGTGGTACTCGTGGTCTCTCTCCTACACCAAACCTCCGTCGTCGTCGTCATCGTCATCCTTCTCAACCTCGGCGTCAACCTCTTCACTACCACGCTCCGCCTCTCCTTCTTCTTCAATTGCCCTCGCCGCCGCCATCATGTCAGACTCCGCCAAGCCCGCCATCAACCTCATCCGCGGCTGGCCCGCCCCGGACCTCCTCCCCGCCGTGCTCCTCTCCGCCGCGGCGCAGCGCATCCTCGCCGACCCGGCCGTCTACGTCCCCGTGCTGCAGTACGGCCCGGACCCGGGCTACCAGCCACTCCGCGAGTCCCTGGCCAACTGGCTCGCCGCCCACTACGGCATCGCCCCGGACCCGGACCGCATCTGCATCACCGGCGGCGCCAGCCAGAATGTCGCCTGCATCCTCCAGAGCTTCACCGACCCGGCCGTCACCAAGGCCGTCTGGATGGTCGCGCCCACGTACCACCTCGCCTGCGGCATCTTTGACGATGCCGGCTTTGCGGGCCGCTTGAGGGCGTTTCCCGAGGACGACGAGGGCGTGAATCTGGAGGTTCTGGAGGCTAAGATCCGCAAGCTCGAGGACGAGGAAGAGAAGAAGCCTCAGGCCCAGGTGAGAACCAACATGCTTTCTTTACCTACCGTAGTAAGGCCCAGACTGACCAGGAGCCGACAGCCCTTCAAGGACCCCGGCGAGCATCGCAAGTTCTACCGCCACATCATCTACGTCGTGCCCACCTGCTCCAATCCCTCCGGCAAGACCATGTCCGTCCGCCGCCGCGAGGACCTCGTGCGACTGGCCCGCAAGTACAACGCCCTCGTCATCTGCGACGACGTCTACGACCTCCTGCAGTGGCCCCTGGGCAAGGCCGACTCGGCCGTCCGCACGCTGCGCTCCGACGAATCGCCCGAGATGACACTCCCGCGCCTCTGCGACATCGACCTCGCCATGGGCGCCGACGCCAACGACCCCAAGGGCTTTGGCTACGCCGTCAGCAACGGCTCTTTTAGTAAGATGGCTGGCCCTGGTGTGCGCACCGGATGGCTCGAGGGTTCGCCCGCCTTCGCCTTTGGCCTCGCTCAGACGGCCTCGTCCAAGTCCGGCGGCGCGCCCAGTCAGTTCTGCGCCGCCATGATGGCCGACCTCGTCCAGTCGGGCGCTCTGCAGGACTATCTGGCTGCCACGGTGCGCCCCGGGCTGCAACGCCGTCACCGTCTGCTGGTGGATGCAATCCACGAGCATCTCTCGCCCCAGGGCGTTAGCATCCGCGAGGCCGGTCTCGTCGGTGGCAGCGTTTACGGGGGGTACTTTGTCTGGCTGCAACTCCCCCAGAGCCTGTCGGCGAAGCTGGTGGCCGACGTTGCGCTGGTAGAGGAGAGCCTTATTATGGGCAATGGCAACATGTTCCAGGTGCACGGGGATGAGAAGACGGTCGATCTAGACGGCGCTATCCGTCTGACCTTTGCCTATGTCCCCGAGGACGACTTGATCGAGGGTGTCCGTAGGCTAGGCGCCGTGATGCAGAGAGTCAAGGCGGACCCGGCCAAGTACGAGAAGCTAGCCAATACAGTATCGGACGCAGCTATGATAGACTCCAGCAAATAAAGATTGGGTATTAATAGGTGACTATCGTTTGCTCTACACCGAACGCCGTCTACTTCTTGGAGAAGAAGGACATAATGTTCCCCTGTCCCTTGCCGCCTGGACCCTTCGCTGCAGCCTTTTTCGCCTTTCCTGCAGACGACGAGGGCGTCGATGTTGATGATTGCGTCTGCGTCAACGCCTGCTTCTTTGCGGGTGGCGGGGCTTCGTCCTCCGAAAAAGATTCCCAGCCGGGCTCTTGGATTGTGACTAGAAAGTCAGGGGTTAGCAAAAATGAAGACTTCAAATAGGCTTGGTGAGAGTTTGTGTTTCGTTGACTCACCCATGTATCCTTGGTCGTCCAGGATGCGCTTCTTCTTCATCACCCGCCGCTTTCCCCTCCGTCGCCCGTCTCCGGTACTCGATACTACCTCGGCCGGCTCCTTATCCTCCTTCTTGGGCTCAATCTCGGACTCTGGTTCCGGTGCCTCCTCCATCTCTTCATCGGCCGGTTCATCGTCCTTCTCAGACGCCTCGGCATCCTCGTCCTCGTCCTCATCATCATCATCCATCATGCGCCTTAGGGCTTCCTCGCGCTCCTTCCTGGCCTTCTTCACAGCCTCTGGATCGGATACCTGCTTCTTGGCGGGAAGATCAACGTCATCGGCCTCGCCATCATCAGAAAGTGCCATTGCTGTGTCCTCCTCCTTCTTGGGGGGGGGCTTGGGCCTTGGCGGTAATGCGGCGGCCCTTGCGAATGATTGTATGATGCCCCTCGAAGCGCCCTTCTTTGGAGCCGGTGGCTTCTTTCCAGCACTTGACGACGGCGTTGCGTCTTTTGAGGGTGGTTCTGGCTTTTCCTGCTTGACGGGCTTGGTCTCTGTGGCTGGCTTCGGAGCGAAAGGATCTGGCCTAGTTTTGGCGGCAACAGCAGGAGCAGCAGGCTTGGGTGCCGCAGATTCTTGCTTGACTGGCTTAGATGGTTGTAGGGCCGCGGCCTGACGTCCCTTTCGATCTCTCCGGCGCGCTTGAGGGTTGGCAATAGTTCCATACTTTTTCGCCGCTGCGGATGCATCCTCGATCTTGGAGTACTCGGATAGCTGGGTTAAGACATCAGAGAGCAGGGAAAGGTCCTTTTGGGGATGGGGCGCCAGACTGTAGACATGAATTGCAGAGACTTGACTGTAACCCGCCAAGATATCTTGGGGTTTCTTGATTAGCACTAAAAGTTGTGGTAAACAAGCCAACGTGTGTGACATACCTTTAAGCTCCTCCTCCCTGGCAAGGGACATAGTCGTGGTAGTTACCTCCTCTGACAGGGGCTCATGGTCGGGCATGGAGCTGCTCATCTCGACATCACCATCGGCTGAAGCATTGTCCGAGCTCTTAGTGCCATAGACAAGATAAGTGGCATGTACAGAGTCAGCGCGTAGAGCATTCTGGTATTTGTGGAAGTCATATAGCATCCTGAAGAAACCGAAAATTAGCAAAGAACTCGGGAAGGACACGGCGAATGCGTGTATCTAGAAAACTCACTCCTTGGCGGTGTTGACGTGGACATCCAATGCTCTGCTGAGAAGACGATATGTGATCTGCAACCGAATGAGTTCCGGGTCAGGGAGACGATTCTTGGGTATGCGCACCGGCCGCTCCTCACTGAGTAGTCGATCAGAAAGGAATTTCTTGTGTTCGTCCATGATGAGATTGATACAGCTTGAAGTTTTGTTTGTTACAGTGTCGAGTTTAAAACGGAACACAAGTACAGCAGCATCAAGACAGGTCGCGGTTCGAGACTCGAGAAATCGTCGATTTGATAGGAGGGTCGAGGGTGGCGCGTAGAGTGGTCGCGCTCTCACGTGGTATGCTGCAAACAGGTTGAGAGATCATGTGCTTAGACGCATAAGTATGCATCTCAAGGGTTGAGATCCCAGGCAGACATTCTTAAAGGCGTTATACTGCCATAAAGAGGCTGACCGCAAGCTGACCAGTCAATCTACGGATCGCGTCCAAGCGCGACGTCGTCTTGAAGGGTTAAGTTACTGGCCGGATTTGACTCTGGACGAAGCAGAGTACCGGTACGAAGTATCTTCACCAACGACTCGACAGCCTCCGTCGATCAAAAACACATAGGAGACTCGCCTTGAATCTTCTACAGTCGATGTTTCTCGTCCATTATATTTCCAATCCTCGGTTCTTGTCCCTCCTCGATGTCCGACGCCGATGTCCCAGACTCGACCGACTGGCTCTCGACGCCACTGTCCGGTCTCGCCGCTGTTGAGAGTGCCCTTCGATGCCAGGTCTGCAAGGACTTTTACAAGACTCCCGTTATAACGTCATGCTCTCACACATTTTGCTCGTTGTGCATTCGTCGGGCACTAGGTAATGATGGCAAGTGCCCGCTCTGTCGCGCACCCGATCAGGAGCTAAGGCTTCGGAGCAACTGGTCAATGGAGGAGACGGTTGAGGCGTTTGTCAAGGCGAGGGCTGCGACTCTGAACTTGGCGCACAGTAGCGGCGAGGCGAACTCGCTGTCCAAGAGGAAAGCTCAACTCGACCCCAACGAGGCAAGCGATGCGCCGGAGGGCAAGCGGTTAAGGACCTCAGCGCGGTTAAGGAAAACTCGCTCTGGTGCACCTATCATGGACCCGACGGCTTTTGAAGACGAAGAAGTCGTTGAGGTCCCAGATGATGATGAATATGTGCCTGAGCCTGGTAAGATAACCGGTACAATTGGGAAGGGGTCGCGTGCTAACCCTGGCTCTAGAAGATGGTCTCGTCCCCTGTCCCGTTTGCCAGACCCGGATGAAAGACTGGCAAGTATTCAAACACCTCGAAGGCTGTCCAGGTCCGACGCCACCACCGAAGCAACAAAGAGCGGGCGAAAGTAGTTCTGGCGGCTTTGGTCTCAGCCAACTGCAACGACAACAGACAAAACCCGTCGAACGACTCCCCGCGCTCAATTACTCGATGCTCAAGGAGCAAGCCTTGCGCAAGAAAATGTCAGACCTCGGAATCTCCAACCAGGGGCCTCGCGTGCTGCTGGAGCGTCGTCACAAGGAATGGATCACTCTGTGGAACGCCAACTGCGATGCTGCGCGGCCCAAGAAGCGCGGCGAGCTGCTCCAGGACCTCGACGTTTGGGAGCGCACACAGGGTGGCCGCGCGCCAGTGACCGGGCGGGCGGTACAGAGTGCAGCGGTCATCAAGGACAAGGACTTTGATGGAGCGGCGTGGGCGTCAAAGCATGACTCGTCGTTCAAAGATTTAATCACAAGTGCGAGGAAGAGCAGATTAGAGGCCAAGAGAAAGGCAGAAGAAGCGAAGAATGAATCGAGTGCAGAACCATCACCAGCGGCCCCGATACCGACGCAATTAAATTCAAGGGTGTTGGAGACCAGTCACGTTGAGGTCGCTTCTACGCCGACGACAACGCAATCGAATGAACTCAACCGGCATTACGAACCAGTCGACCAGTTCTACGAGCCACCAGTCCACGGCCCGCAAGTCCCGGAGAGCCATCCATATCCACAGGCTGTCCCAAACGAGCAATGGAATACGCATCATCAAATACAACAGTCCTCAACCCCGGCAGCGTGGCAGCCTACAATACAAACATCCTACCCTCCACCACAGTACCCTCCAGAGACTTACGCCTACCGAGCGAACCCTAACGGTCACTTTGCGTCCCAGTCGCAACCGGCCTCGACGTGGGACGATGGTATCTCTCACGCAAATCCGCCTCCCTATACAACACCCGGGGACTTCACACACCAAGGCTCAGGGACTCACATATGGCCATCAGGGAGACCGAACGGCTTGCCGTGATGTTCTTAAACCGAGCCGACAGACTGGGAAAGACGTCATCCTTAAATCAGATACCAGGTCGACGTGATTATAGAAATAGATGTACACTCTAATGACCCGCCAATGAACAAAACCGCTAGACGCCGACGTATATCCCAACTCGTAATAAACAGCCACGCATGCCTCATCATACTGCTGGTAGAAGCTGTGCTTCCTTCTCTGTCGACGTATCGTCCTCGTTCTCGATGGTCAGATTTGCAATGCCCGTTTGCGATGTCGGGGTCGCTGCCTTTTCGCGGATCGGTTGCTCGCCAGGTATCTCGGGGAGCTCGTCGAGCTTCTTTTGCAACTCGGCTGTCTCCTTGGCTTCCTGGTCCCTCCGGGCCTTTTCCTCTACGGCGTGCTTCTGGCGCAAAACCTCGGCCTCCATTTCGCGCTCCTGCGCTTCCATGGCCTCGAGCTCGTCGTCGACCTCGGCCTCGTCCACAACGGCGCCGGTTGCCTCAGCTAAGATCGCGCCGACCTCGTCCGCCGCGCTCATCTGTTCGCGGACGTGATCCATGACGGCGTCGACGCGGTCCGCGCCGCCGATTTGGGCATTGAGGCTCTTAAGCGCACCGCCAGACGTCTCCATGACTTTGACGAGTTGGACGTTGTCAACGGCCTGCTCTATTTTGGCAGCAACTTGCTCAAGCTGGTTGAGTGTGGCGTAGCGGGTCGCGAGGGATGCCTCAGCCGTCTTTTTGGACTTGAGGGCGGCAAGAGCGGCGATACGATTCTTGCGGGCAACGGCATCCTTGGCGGTCTGGGCGAGCTCGTCGATACGAGTGTTTAGGAGGTCGGTTTGGTGCTTAAGGCTCTCGGCTAGTTCCTTGAGGGAAGCTATGGCGGTGTCCTCCTCCGTGATGCCTCCCTGGTGCTCGGGGCCTTGGACCCGGATCGTCTGTCCATCATACTCGATGATGCCTTTGTCTCTCTCGAGAAACTTCAGGAATAAGTCCAGGTCTTTGTCTGATAAGCGCTGACCTTGAACAAGGGTGGCCGAAAACGCCTTTTGGAACTGCGCCTTGGTGAATATGCGATCAAATCGGGAGCTCTTGTCGGCCATAAGATCGCCCAGCTCCTTAGCTGCGGCCTCGAGATTCTTGACCACCACGAACTGGCCCACGGGCAACTTGTCGTCTCCTCTTGATGGGTCTATGACACCCAGTTGGCGCAGGGTCCAGCCCACGAAAGTCCACGGTAGCCCCGCCCAGCTGTGGGTGTAGATGCTCTGCTGCGACTTGTTGAAGTCTGGGAGGGGGATGAGATCCCGCTCCGCAGCCGCTTCCCGCACCACCGTGCCGAGCGCGAGCGGCTGGCCGAAGTCTTTGCTCTCTAGCGACCGGAGGAGCGAATCGTCCAGCGAAAGGGCGAAAAGGTCCGGACTGGAGCCGCGGTGGGAGACGAGGCCGCGGGCGGCGAGGTGGGAGAGGGCGTGACGCCAGGCGGAAACGTTCGCGGCGTAGCCATCGGGGTTGAGCGTTCGTTGTGGGCGGAAGTCGGAGTAGAGAGCCGGTAATCGCGTCCTGGGTTAAAGTGAGCGGGACGCGGCTTGTGGTTAGGGTCGGGATCGCCTTGGAGGTGTGGTTACCTGCGGAAGCTGGGGTCGTTGTTGACGAGGTAGTCGGCGAGCTCGCCCATGGTGTAAGGGAGCACAGTCGCGCGGCCTGGGTTGTAGAGATACGGTACTGCGCGAGAGAACGCGACAGAGTGAGTTTAATTTGGCGGCCGTGTGGAAGTCGAAGATCTGGGGGTTCAAAGACCTGTGAAAGAAGAAACGGATCGTGAAGGATCGTGAACGGTGTAAACCCAAGTCCAAGAGCCTCCATGTAGTGGGGTGGGTTCCATGCCACCAGGGACACATTGGGGCGGGTAGCCTGAAATCAATGCCTTATCAGCGCGTCATCTCGTGGTTATCGGTGAAGTGGGGCCCTAAATTGCTAGGGGATCCAGTCCTTTTATCCCCAAAGTCCTCTAGCGGTTGCTACCTAGTCTGTAGCCTCGTCCCCCTGAATCCCGTCCATAGATGCTTCCACTAAGTGTATATCTCGGTGTCACCTGCCTCAATTCCAAACAAGTTGGCGATGTTACACAAATATACAGACACGTGGAGCCGTGATATAATCTGCACGCCAAACACGCTCTTTTGGGGTACCCCGAACCTGTTCCTTTACAGTGCTGTCTCCTTCTCTATGGCTCTACACTCCCAAAACAGTTGTCATGATGCTTTCGTTAACCCTCCAAGCCATGCCCATCCACATCCAGCCGCCATTAATCAAAATCCCTCTGTGCGCTACCTTCGACTGCTTCATCCTCCGCTGACACATCCCTACGTAAAGGCGCCGTCTCCAAACCCACCATTCCGCCCACGGTGCTGGCCCGCCGCGAGCGTAAATCCGTCAACGCTTCGCTCTCCACGTCCATGTAGTTGTGGGAGTCGTTGTCATCTGCGGTTCCCTCCTCGTTGTCCGACGTGTCTGGGGATTCAGCGAGGCTGTTTTGGAGGGACGCCATGAAATCGCCCGCCGCCGAGAACTTGAGGATCCCCTCTTTGTGAGGCAGCGTTGCGTACCTCCTGTTTGCCTCATCAAGGCATTCCCGGGCTTGGATATGCTTGGACTGTTGAAGCCAGGCATCCGCAGCCAGTACGCTCCACGCCGCCGACTTGCGACGCCGGGAACCCCAGTGCCAGCTCCCTACGCCGCGCTTTGACGCGTAACAGATGCTGAGCCGTTCCTTCATGAGCGCATCCCCGACGCTCCCAGGTATCTTCGATTCCAGCAGTCGAGTTCCCCATCGCCCAGCGTCGTCAATACTTGTGCCGCCTCGAAGTCGTAGCAATTCTAAGCCCAGTGTCAGGCTTCGTAGCGCACCGTAGGGGGCACAGCAGCGCGTGTTGTAGGAGTAAAAGGCAGCCTCCAGCATCTGATCGATCGTCTCTGCACGGTTCTTGGACGATATCTGCTGCGGCGCAATGAGGAGACTCGCTGCGGCCATCTCATTCGCCGCGGCATGATGCTTCCACGCCTTGGCATCACTAAAATCGGATCGCAAAAGGTCGTACGTCGAGTGAGCTAACTTCCAGTCACGCAGCATAAAAGCATAATCAGCTAGTTTCCGCATGATGGCTTCCGGGGCTTCAGCCTGGTAATATCCTGCCATGTTGTAGGTCTCCCTGGAACTACTCGTGCCGCCTGATGAAGACCGTGAGCTGCCACCAAATGCCCACTTCCTGGATAAGTTCATAAATCGCCCCGTGATACCCCTACGCCGTGAAGCAACCTGGTCGTTCCAGATAGAGACGTGTCGCTCCATCGTCGGAAGAATGGACTGCGTAACCATCTCCCTTACAAACGCCCTGATGGCTGTAAGGTCGGATTCAAAAATGTACCTCGTCGGGTCCTCGAAATCTTCGTCATCTTGGCTTCGTCGAATGTCCTCCAGCTCCTCACTAGCCGACATCCAGTCGCTGCGGGGAAGAAGTAAACTCTCGTCGTCCGTCTCGAGACTCTGACTGCTTCTCAGCCTCAGGAGATGGCAGTGGAGTCCAAGGTGTCGCTTCATCTGGTCAAATAGTCCCATCGAGCGTGTTATGTCATCGTTCTCCTCATCATGGACCAGGACGTAGTATCGAAGATAATCACCATCCACCCACACAGGCAGCTTCTTGCCTCCCTGGCTAGTTTCTGAATAGAGCCTTCTGAGCTCTTCAATGGGGTTCGGATTCCGAGAGCTGATGGCGATGACGCAGGCAACCGGATGTGAGAAGGTCTCATGAGGCGATATTGGGAATCCCGACAGCATTCTCCGTAGGTAAAGTGCGTAGTATGGTGACGTCTCCTCAGTGTCCGAATCCTGCCCTACAAAGGCTCCCGGTGGCATGGCCGCAAATGACTCTTCGGCGTAGGAGAGATGTTGCTCAACCACAGCTTCGACGTCGGCGAGGAGCTGCTTGTCCCGCTCCGTGCTTGCTTGGTTCCCTTTCTGATTTTGTGGCGGCGGAGCATTTTTGAAGCCTGAGACCTTTGGATCTGGGTGCTCAACGCCCTCTCCAAATCTTGTGAAACGAATCGAGAAATCCTCAGTCGTCCGACTGATCCCATTGCTGTCCCTAATCGTAATTTTGCCCTGGATATTCTCGCCAAATGGACGTAGTAGCTCCCATAGACCGTTCCGGAACCCCTTCTCGCTCATCAAAGCCTCCGTGTCATCGGAGGCATAGATGGATACGTGGGGGACGTATGCCCGGAGAATCAAGTTCAGCGGCTCGGTCGGACTGTCTCCGGCATTGGATGCCGGGGATCGGGGATGCCGGGGATCGAAAACGGTATTGGAAAGGACACGAGACGGCGACCCGCGGCCGGCCGGGGAAATGGACCTCGAGCCCGGGGGCGACAGCGTTGACGCATAAAGTGAGGCTCTCGATGGGTTCGAGCGGCGGAAGGGGAGGGTGGTCTCGGAGCTCGACAGGGGGAGTGAATCAATCGTGGACGTAGAGTGCCGCGTCTTGGGGAAGTTCAAGGCCGAGGCTGCGATGGGCAATGCCTGGAGCGGTTCCGTCGGCAAGGCTTCATCTTGAAGAGGTTGTGGCATGAAGGCGACTTCGGGGAGAGTCGTGTCGTCGAGCGTCGTGTCGTTGATCGTTGGTTGCGATGCCGCTGGGGGCGAGCGGGTTCACGAGCCGCACGAGGGATAGGGCGAAGGATAGCAGACTGACGATGCCAAGGGCCGGTTGTGCATGATATTATTACTAGAGTCGTAGCCCGGGCGAGTCTGAGTGGCAACGGTAGCAATAAGGAAAGACGGCGGCGCGCTCAATTATCATCTCTTGCAGGAGTCGGGCGACAATGTGGACTCAAGACGGTCGCTGATGACTCGGTACGTACCTCATCTACCGGAGAGCCAAGGAGCTTCAGCGCTGCGTCTTACACTTCCAGGACCCCCACATTGCTCTACCGGGGCTCTGGACGTCGCATTCGGTACCTGCATAAACTGTATGTGAGGCAAGCGGCTTGAATCTCAAGGCCCTGGTATCACCTGGCAAGCTCAACGCTCCACTGTTGTCAAATACATTTCCGCCATGCCCTCAGATCTCGCAGACTATCTCGCCAGGAGATACCTCGTCGCCGACCCGAAACCCTCCAAGAAGCGCAAGCGCAAGCGTGGCGCCGAACCAGCTGGCCTGGTAATCAACGACGACGACAACTCGAACTGGGGCACCTCCAACGCCCAAAAAGACGACGGAGATGAGGACGGCCCCATGACCGTATCGGGGAGGTCTACAGAGTTTAGGAAAGCGAAGAAGAACAACTGGAAGACCGTGGGTGTCGGCGCAGATGGTGCAGGAAACGACGACAGCGCGGCGGCGGCCGATGCGATCCTCGCGTCTGTGGCGGCCGAAAACGACGCATCGAAGGACGCCGATGATAAGTTACCCGTGGTGGACGAAGCAGGAAACGTAACGAAGATGAGCGACGGAACCCACGCTGGTCTGCAGAGCGCGGCCTCAGTGTCCGCCCAGCTAAAACGACGGCAACGAGAGGAGCGTGAAGACTTCGAGCGTCACCGCAAATCGACAAAGGAGGAAGAAACAGTATATCGAGACGCCACCGGCCGACGCATCGATATCTCAATGAAGCGCGCCGAGGCGCGTCGCGTTGCCGCTGAGGCAGAGGAGAAGGAACGGGCCGCCATCGAGGCGCTTAAGGGCGATGTACAGCTTGAAGAGGCCCGGAAGCGGCGTGAGAACCTTGAGGACGCGCGACTGATGAAATTCGCGCGGACCGCAGACGATGAGGAGATGAACGATGAGCTCAAGGAACAGGACCGGTGGAACGACCCCATGATGCAGTTCCTGGCCGAAAAGAAGGGCACCGGGGCCAAGGGCAACAAGTCGAAACGGAAGCCTGTGTACGCGGGAGCCGCTCCGCCGAACCGCTATGGGATTAAACCAGGATACCGGTGGGATGGAGTCGATCGGGGCAATGGCTTTGAAGGTGAGAGGTTCAAAGCCATCAACCGGCGGGAGAGGAACAAGGGGCTGGACTATTCGTGGCAGATGGACGAATAGAAGAATATTTACAGTAGGACACGTTTATACCCCCTTCACGGAGCTTTGCTTGGGACATAGAAGGAGCATGCAAAATAGTCATGGCATGTTGGGCACAAGTTTTCAGAGACGCGCCGTCTCTTGTGTAAGATACCTTAATGAAGTGTATTAAAACAACGGGCTCGGAGCCTCGATGAGGCCAATGCTCTCCGTATCGCTCAATGACTATTTCCGCTTCAGGCAACGAGGACTTTGCCCTATGTCGCACCGTGAAAGAAGTGAAACGCACCGGAGCAACCTATATACTGAACCGCTTCAAACATCGCCGCCCACTTATCGTCTGCGTCGTAACCGCTTATCTGGGCCATACTCACAGATTTGCTTGACGAGCTTGATCCAGTCCCCCTTGGGCATCTGTCCCGGCTTCTCTCCAACACGCCCCTGGAAATGCTTGATGAGATCAGCAAGGACGATGCCCTCTGCAGGGATCTTCTCCAGAATCTCCCATGATTCAACACCAGAGCCAGACGGGCCAGGCGAGGCACCTAGTAAGTTCCGCGTTAGTTATTTGATTCGCGACGCCACGTCTCAAGTCTGCCAAGGGGCGGTGGGTTGTGTACCTACCTCCCTGGGTCGGGACGGGACTACCAGCCCTCGATGCCGAAGGCGTTCCTCGAGCACTGTTGCTCACAAGCTTCAACTTCTTCTTTCTAACGGCACCATCCGACATTTCGCCACCCGTAGCCTCGCCGTCGCTACCAGAACCAGCACCCATCTTGGATCGTCGCATGGCAACGCCCTGTGGGAGAGGTGTACCCGCCCGACTCCCCGTGGCAGGCGTGGCACTCTTCTTCAGTTTCTTCCTGGACGACTCGTTGCCGCTAGATTCCGAGAGTGCCGGAGAACCCTGCCGCTTGAGCGACTTACCCTTCTTGGCTGAGTCGGACTTGTTCTTCCCCGATGGCGTCGAAGTACCCTTGCCGGAGCCCTTGGTCTTGTCTTTGCCCTCGCCGTCCTTCTTCTCATCGTCATCTTTCTTGTCCTCTTCCTTGTCCTTGTCCTTTTCCTCGCCCTCATCGTCGGAAGAGTTTTCCTCAGACTTGGCAATGTTAGCACAAGACAAGCTATAACCAAAGTAACATCAGACTTACCGAACTGCTCCAAGGGTTGTCCTGAGATTTGTCGCTTTCGTAGACAAATTCGCGATCTCGCTTGATAAGAGCCTTCTTGGTCGCCTTGCCATATTTCTCTCGCTCGAGCTCCTCTTTCAACTGCGCCTTAAGCTCCCTGTCAACCTCTCCTTCGTCGCCGTCGCCGAACAAGTTGGCACCGAGTTGCTCGCGACGAATGCGATCCTTCGATTCCTTGGTGTCCTCGTCGTCATTGTTGCGCTCGAAGGTGGTCATCTCGTCGTCGTCTTGGAACTCGTCACCAGACATGTCAATTTCGTCATGGTCCATCTTCTCCAGTCGGGAGGCGGCTCGAAACGTGTCACTTTCCGTCTTGATCATCGACACACGTCCATAGAGGGCCTGGCGGGTTGCCTCAACGTCTTGTTGCCCTGCCTTTCTCTCTTCATCCTTCATCACCCAGCGACTGGCCACCACCTTCTTGTTCATGAGTGCTTCCGCCTCGTCAATGGTAAACGGCTGGAATGGGGGCTTCGATGTAAATCGATACCACTTCTCCAGAGGGACCATTCGGAAGACCGACTTGTCTATCATAAAGGCAACGTTGGCTTCAGAGAGTGCGGCGACGTAACTGCCAACCCAGACGTTCTTGCCGTCCACATCCTCAAGATGCCACGGGAGTGCCTCCTCGTATCGTAAATCTGACTCCTTCTTGGCTGCCACAGTCTTTGGGGCTCGGTTGAAATTCGTCTTCTCTTCCTTTTGCTTTTTAGGTCGTTTCGGGTTGAGGTCCTTGGAGACAGGGGCGATCTTGGCCTGGTCAACTGCCCGCTGGGCTTCTCGATCAGCCTTGGCCTGGGCGTTTCTCTCCGCCTCCAGCTCATCCACTGGGGCCTGTTCGGGAACCTCAGCCTTGACAGTTCTGCCGGGTGGAGGCTGTCGAGCATCACGTCGATGTAGTGTTACGGGTCGAGCGAACTCATCCTGATCGGCCGGGTCGACGGGATTATCATCCAGCTTTGCCTGAGAAAACTTCATCAAATGATAGCGGATCCCGTCAAGCAGGGCCTTCTTGGTGGTCATGATGGGGATGTCCGAATGGTTGGGAGCCGGCGGTTCGGACCATCCGCCGTGCATTTTGCGCAGCTCTACCATGCTGGGTTTGGGGCCATTCTGAGAGCCTGCCTTGGATTGCTGAGCGGCGGGCTTGGGGGCGGGCTTCCGCGAAGCAACCATCGGGTTGGCGCGAGGCTTCTTGCGCATCGGCCTCAGGGGATTCGCCTTTGGGCGACTGGGGACGCCATTCTGGTTTCCGGAAGGGGCGCCGCTCATATCGACGGCGAGTCCTCTGAGAAACGGGGTCGCGTTGAAAGAGACCCCGAAACAGAGGATGAGGCAGCAGCGGTGCGCCCGAAGCCTAGGCAGGCCGAAGGAGGCGGATTGCAGACGCGAATCCTCAGGAGCGCGGCGGTTTGGTCGAGGGAAATCTGGTCGCAATTGTTTCGAAACGGCGGTGACTGAGGCGGCGCGTCGGGGGTCGCGGAGAGGGAGGGTGTATCGCTATTGTCGGGGAGGATGTTTGTTGAAGAGGTAAAGTTATGAAGGCGAGATGCTACCTGGTATAACAATGACAAAGGAGAGCAAAGCCAACTGGAAGCGTGTCTGGGTGGCCTGTGCTCAGCGCGAGTGAAGACGCTGTGAACGGGAGGTACTGGGTACGAAGCCAACCTGGCTACAGGGGTTAAAATGCGTCCGGAAAGCGGGGATCGGGCAGCTCCGCGAGGTTAACAGTACATGTAGCTTCTCGGCCTCACTGCCTTCAACTTTGGCTTGGCTTGCATTCATTCACTGTAAACGGTGGAGGCATGGGAGGAAACCTTGCTCCGAAAAGCTCGAGAACAAGGAACATCCGCAATCAGACTGTTCACAGCCCGCCTTCGTATTCGCAGATAGCTCGCTCTATTCGTGTATTCTCTATTGTTTTTCTCCCTGGACAAGTTCAAATTCCCTGCCATCGCCTCAATGGAAAGGGACGGCGAGTGCTGTAACTTAGATGGAAAGCTGCAAGAAAACGGGGCAATATAACTACACACAGTGTCCACAACCGTCTCCGCACGCAACTCCGTACCACACAGTGAGGTCATTCCGGTACTGCGGGGTATCGTCCCTCCAAATCCAGCCCAGCAGCCTCGAGAACCAATATGCTGCATACCGTTTTCCTAGCACAGTCCGCACGGTATCACCAACTGTTCGCAAATAGCATCGTTGTGGGGATGACGGGATCACCTGCAAACAATCGTCCAGCCTCATACATTCATCTCCTCTCAGCTCTGAGCAGGGCACACCCTATCCCTCACTCCGATTTCCCTCTTCCCTCCTCTCCGTTTTCTTCTCGTTTGTGACTTGATTTTCCATCCAGCACTCGCTCTCACTCTTCCGACAGTATAGCACCCAGCGCCAAGTGCCTACTACGCAGGGTGATAAACCACCTTACCTGAAAGAAATCGAGTTGTCTCAGTCAATCCCACTTTCGTTCTGTCCCTCACATGGAGCCCCAGACAAACGCCAGAAACACCAGCCTCGACCTGTCCCACACCAGATTTCTTCTTTCTACCTCAAACCTCTCTTCACCTTAGGAACCAGGGCATTCTCTCTCCTTCAGCCTCTTTATTTCGTTTGAGCTGAGCTCACACTTGAACGAAAGAATTCACACGGCATGAGCTGGCTCGTTAAGTTCCTACACCCAAATCACCAATCCCAAACAGATACGACATCAATCGCGGCCAAACCAACCAGAGCTTATAAGCCACACGGCATTCTCTTCGTCTAGAAAATTGTCGGTTCTACCTCCCATGTCGTCTGCTCAAGAGAGTGGCTCGGCTGCTGCCTCTAGCAGCCCAACTTCAGGTCTCGATAACCACCTTCGAAACCTCATTCTATCGCACAATTCAAGTGGCCAGGGCCAGTTCTCGACTGAATCTGCAAACACTAGCCAGCCTGCTCAACTCGGGAATAGTCCGTCCAACAATGGCTCCATAGGAAAATTTGCCTCCCAAGGGCCCTCGCAAACTTCGAAGCCTGGACGCAAACGGCCCAACCAAGCCCAGAGACGTCAAATGAATTCGCAATTTGCCATTCCTATTGACCCTCGCCCTCAGCAGCCTACCCCAGCTCGGCCCTATCAAAGCCTGACTTCTCATCATTCAAGGCCATCTCAGTCTTACCAGCGTCATACGCATGCCAACTCGCACCCTCGGGGTCCACCGCATGAAGGCCGCACGAACCCTCCATATGCCCAAGGATCGTGGAATGGCCCTCCACAACCTCATGACCTCCATCCTTCCGGTCAACCTCCGTACAATCCCCAAGGCCAATATTCCGAAAAAATAAGGGGGGGTTCCGGGCAACTTTACAATTATAGACGCCCGCAACAAGTCAGTCCAGAGGATGTTGCTCTACAAGCCTCTCTTCTCGATCGCCTTTGTTTTTACGTTGTTTCCAGCTCTGAAATTGAACTGTCAGAGATAGCCGACAAGGAAGCATTCCGTTGCCGTATCGAGGCCATTAGTCGTGATGCCATTGCCCAGTTTGAGAGAGACCTTAATCCTTCTCTTGAGTTCTCTCTTACCTCTGTGGAGCTCAAATGTTTTGGAAGTCTCTCCTCCGGCTTTGCGACCAAGGCGTCAGACATGGACCTTGGCCTACTATCTCCCCAGTCCACAACTGCGCCCGATGCCCCGGGTTCTCCCATCCCACGTCTGCTTGAAAAGGCCTTCCTCGATGCCGGACTTGGTGCGAGGCTTTTGACCCGTACCAGGGTCCCGATCATCAAGCTATGTGAGAGCCCTCCGGAAAAGCTTCGCCAAGACCTTCTAGACGAACGTTCTAAGTGGGAAAACGGGCTCGATAACGAAAACCATGACACCCACGAAGACGACGAGCATGACAATGTCGTGTCCAATGGCCACGACGACGACCATGGCCATGCAACATCTACTGGAGATGGTTCACCATGCGCCACCAAGTTTACCGTCCCTGGTCAGGTCACTGGGGAGACGCAGAGCTTCCATCTCAAACAAGGACCCAAGAGTTCCATCTCGTCCTACTACGGCCTGGCTAAGCGAATTCTTCGGAGAGCTGGTGGGCGTGATGTCACCATGTCTAGCGTCCGCGACTTTACAACTCAAGATTGGGTCGTTCTGAATCGTGTCTGTCAAGCATTTCTCACTGGCCTATCTGACCCAGAACTTCGACAGCGCTTGGACAAATACCCACCTCCCACATGTATCGACATACCTACCAGTCGTTCTCTCCAAGGTGTGTGTACCATGGCCGAGGGCGAACATATCCTTCAGCTTTGGGAGAAGAGGACCACCCATGAGAGCCATCCAGGTGCACAGCTTCAGATTGAGCAGGCTATAAAGGCATGGCACGAGGTGCTGAATAACATGATTTTCGGCGATGACCCTATTCACTACACTAGGCAACTTCAATTGGCCTTGGACAGGATCAAGAAATCGCCATCTGTCCAATTCATCATCCTAGAACAAGGACAGCATGAATCCCCCACTCAGTATTTTGCACGCGCCGTTAGGATCTTTGCGCAACTAAAGCAGGGCAGCAATGACTCTCTCTCTCAGTGGCATGAGACAACCATGGCGCAATATGTCGCCGGCATTCAGCAGGAGGAGATTCGGGGCGCGGTACAAGAGTTCATCACTTCTCCAAGCGAGCCCTATCCGCCTAACGTCATCGCACGGAGACATGAGAGCCTTCATCTGGCGTGGGAGCTTGAGAGAGCTCTTGAGAAAGACTTATACGAAGAATCCCACATTCAGGACGTCAAGGAGTACATCAAGCTCCTTCGATCGCCGCTTCAAACGGCGGATGCGTCAGATTCAAACACCGGTCCCATCATTCCGCTCACCCCCAAGACGTCTGCTCTCCTTGCCAGAATCCGCACGATCCCAGACCCTCATAGAATGGCCCCCAACCAACCGCGAGACCGGTACCGAGATCGTCTCGAGTTCCCCAAGACGGGCACAGGTGTGCAATGCGATATCAACTTCTCGGCCCACCTGGCTCTTCAGAATACCCTTCTCCTGCGATGCTACTCCCATACTGACCCAAGGGTCCGGCCGATGGTTTTATTCGTCAAGCACTGGGCAAAGGTCCGGGGGATCAACTCGGGATACCGTGGAACCTTGAGCAGCTATGGTTACGTATTGATGGTTCTCCACTATCTTGTCAATGTGGCCGAGCCGTTTGTTTGCCCCAATCTTCAGCAGCTAGCACCCGAGCTTCCCCCCAACCTATCTCTAGCTGAGATTGAAAGTACTGTCATGTGTCGAGGGTTTAATGTCCAGTTCTGGAGGAACGAGGACGAAATCCTGAGGCTCGCCCATGGGAATCAACTTAACGGTAACACAGATTCAATTGGCCATCTTCTTCGTGGCTTTTTTGAGTACTATGCTCAAAACGGAATGATGAGCACTTCATCTGGAAGGGGATTTGACTGGGGCAGAGACGTGTTGAGCCTGCGGACCCCGGGTGGACTGTTATCGAAGCCAGAGAAGGGCTGGACTGGCGCCAAGACTGTTCTCGAACTTCAAGGCATGATCTCCAATGTTTCATCAGAGCAGAAAATCGCGCCAACGGTGGGCATCGCGCCGCCGACCGATGCGGAAAATGGTACGCAGGCCAAGCCGATGGCGCCAGCAAAGAAGCCCGTTGAGCTCAAGGAAGTTCGCCACCGATATCTCTTCGCCATTGAGGACCCATTCGAGTTGAACCATAATGTCGCACGAACAGTCACCCACAATGGGATTGTGTCGATACGGGATGAATTTCGCCGGGCATGGAGAATCATCAGGACCGCTGAGAGTAGTACGGGGGGGGAGGAATTGCTTCAAGATGCAAGTGATGTCGAGGAGAAAGCAAATACCTTTTCACTACTGTTGGATAACATTCATGGCATTGAGTCGGTTCGGGGCGAGTAGGTCTATTGATGTCTTGGTAAAGGTTGGACAGGTCGTGGCGGCGCACTGAGGCTATGTGTTAAAGGCTACTTGGGCATGTCAGGCTTCAGGATGGAAGGGGTGACACGGAGTGGGATATTCTGCTGTCGGATTATGTATTACTTGAATGCGCACGTGCTATGTCTTTATTCGAACTCCCAGCAAGTTCTTGCACGGGTTTCACTAGTGGCAAAACGAATGTATGCGGGTATGCTTGGTCAGGTATGTAATAATCATCGGCCACGGCGACTGCGTACTTTACTACTATTTTCGAGCTATGCCGGAGGTAACGAAACCCTTGATATCTATCCATACTGGGATAGGACAGCAAATGGATTCCTAGCTGCCGAAACTCTGCCACCAGCAGAAGGCTTCGCTTTGGGCACGCTCTCTCTAGACGCTTTGCGCTTCCTCGGTGCTGCCCGCTTCGCCTCCTGTGTATCGCTCGTAGGAAAAGACGTGACTTTTTTGACTAGCTTTATGGTTTGAATCTCGTCCGTCTTTAGCAGATTGTTGATGACTCTGTCAATATCCGGAAACTCTGTTAATGGCGGTAAGGAAACCAGCAGCTTGTGAAGTTCTGGTATAGTTTCTCTTGCAGGTACAAGTGATAGAACCTGGCGGAGAATGCGGAGAGAATAGTAAGCCGCTTGTAATTGTGCGACGAAGTGGATGGTATCCCAGGTGACTTTGCTCGAATTGAGGACCTGAGAAGCGTTTTGAAGGGTTTGGAGAACGTGTGACTGCTTCTCTTCTTCGAAGCAATGGCGAATGTCAAGTGAAAGACATAAGATGAGCCACGATAATTCGGCGTTTTGTCTGGTCTCTTTTCTTATCTCAGTCATCAGATTAACGACAATTTTTCCAAATTCCTCGGCGAGCGTCTTTGCCAGAATTGACACTTGTCGCCCTTTTTGCACCGTATTATTCACCCGTCGGTACTCTTGCACCGGGGACGCTTGGTCGGGGATAATCCATCCAAGTATTGTGTAGGCCAGTTGTCGAATTGATGTGCTCTGTTCCCAGGCACTCCCACGGGTTGGGTCCTCAATCAGTATGGGTAAGTATATCTTGGCTTCCTGGGCGTCTTCCGTGTGGCAAGAGCTGCCAAGTTGTAGGACGAGTTCTGATATCCTAGGGTCCAAGGAGTGTATTTGGATGGTATCCCCAGCGTTAGAGGTTGGTAAAGGGGCAACTTCTTGGTGCAGATACTCCTGGCAGAATTCATCATAGCCAGTAGTATCTTCGATTGTCTTGGAGCATTGCTGCAAGATTTGTGGAAGTGATAAATGGGGGTCGAGTTTTCGCTCATAGGCCAACCGACGAATTTGGTCCGAGGATGAAAGTCCAAGCCTCTCACAAATGTGACCGGGAGAGAAGGTCGCACAAGTGAGCCTTGAGTCTCCATCAAGATGGATGTCTCGGAGGAACATGACACTGCCACGTCCCAGATCATGCGCCAGCAGGTCGGAATCCGACGTGAGGACTGTACCACCCAACTCCAAGAGATGCTGTGCGCAGTAGGCATCGGCCTCACCGGGCACCAGACGAACCCTTGACTGATAACGAGAGAGCCTCAGGGCCTCAATTACTGCAGGCACATGAAAGCTTGGTGGCAGGAAAGGCCTCCCTGGGGGCGGTTTCGACGAGAAGAGGTCGGATTCTCCATATGTATCGGCAGGAGACGAGAGATAGTTCCGGGAGCGCCCCCTAGGATCTGCGGAGTGTGCAAGCTTCAGTTGGTGAAAGCTTTTGGCCACTCGCGCCATGCGCACTGGGCGTTTTGCGAGTGGGAGGTAGCCATCAAAGAAGATGGCCTCCCTGTGGGATCGAGTCAGCTACCGAGGTACTCGTGGGGTCGCGATGTGACACTCACACACTTACACGGCGTCTAGTAAGCTCATCCAGCCACGCAACAGCGGTGTCGCCAAGGAGCTGGTAGGACGGGAGAACTACGCCATTTCTGTTGCAGATGTAGAGGATGTGGTAGGCGAGGGCAGGACCGTCAATAACGACCGCTTTGTCGTCGAGGGGGCCATGAACAGCGAAGGGCTCCAGGGTGGAGATGAGGTGAGGGATGCCCATGATCTCTTGGTCTCAGTTGATCCTCGGCGAGCTGAAGTGCTGAAGACGGTGCATTTGGGCGCGAGAAATGAGAATAAGACTACGGCCGCATTGTGATTGATCAATTGAGTGTGCAGTGGGGTTAAAGTCGTCTACTCCGTGACTGGGTTCTTTGCACTTTTGTGTCTTGAATGTTGTTTGCCTAACAAATTGTTGGGAATAGTACAGAGTCACAACATGATGCCTGATGAACAAATATCCTCTACGTTCCAATTGATAAGCCGTAGCTGAACCAGACCAGTAATGCCGGCAGCCTTGCGTTGGAGCAAGCGTTCACACGTCAGACTGAAAAGTTCCTCCCTTCGCAACTTGGGAAGACGGCGAGGCTGCCCGCTGCAGCGCAGTTTCCGACATGCCCCGCTTCCATGCTGGAACAGCCCCGCTGTGACTCGCCCAGGACAGGTGCCAAAGCTCCTCACACTGTGCACGACACGGCAGATGACGGAACCTCGCTTTTGATAAGCCCCAGTGCGACCCAGCCACAGTGTGCCCCAGCGCAGATCAGTGTCACCCACGGCTGCCACCAGCCCAATACCACCACTGAGAAAAGGCAAAGCGTCCCCGTGTGCACCGTGCCTGTAATTGGTGGCGCGCACAGTCTCATGTACCCGCCCCCTGCAGAAGCCGTAGAAAAAAAATTACCTAGCTTGCATCTGAGCACTCGCGCTTTTCTTCCAAACTCTTCCGCCTCCCTTCCTCTTCCCGCTCTTCTTTCTCTTTTCCTCTCGCGCTCGATTCATGGGTTGGTCAAGATGCGCAACACGCTGATCTTCGCCGGCAATTCGTGCCCAGTTCTCACCGGCCAGATATGCGAGAACCTGGGCATGACTCCTGCTAACGCGGAGCTGACCCAATTCTCCAATGTGAGCTTCCTGCCGCCGCCGTCCCGGCTTTGCTTCGCTTCGCTTTGCTCTGCTGCCTCCCGCCTGAGTCGTGCGACTGGCTGCGAGCCTTGATTGAGCCTCGCGTCCCAAATCCAGAGACAGACTAACCACCTCCAAAGGGCGAGACAAGCGTCAGGATCCTGACCAGCGTGCGAGAAAAGGATGTCTTCGTCGTCCAGTCCGGGAGCTGCCGGATCAATGACTCTATCATGGAGCTTCTTATCATGATCTCGGCCTGCAAGGGCGGCTCTGCCAACAAGGTCACTGGTTTGTGTCCCCTCGCCCGCTTTCTGACCGAGAACCATCGGCTTACCTTTATCTACAGCCGTCCTCCCGTATTTCCCCTACAGCCGCCAGTCCAAGAAGAAGTCACACCGCGGCGCCATCACCGCTCGCATGCTGGCCAATCTCATGGGCGTCGCTGGCGTTAAGCACGTTATTACCGTCGACCTCCATGCCTCCCAGATGCAGGGTTTCTTTAAGTGCCCCGTCGACAACCTTCACGCCGAGCCCATCCTCGCCAAGTGGATTCGTCACAATGTCTCTAACTGGAGAGAGGCCGTGGTTGTATCCAAGAATGCCGGCGGAACCAAGCGCGTCACCTCGCTCGCTGATGCTCTTAAACTCAACTTTGGTATTGTCACCACGGACCGGAAGCGTGGCGGTAACATGACGGCAAGCATGATTATGAGTCACTACGACGGTAATGAGCGCCACCCGGCAATGGAATCCAATCGTCCTATCCCTAGAAGGGTGCTTGGTGAGATGGAGGCTGCTGGTAACTCTTCAGTCACGCCTACAGGACCTTCCCGGATTGTCACAGATTCCCAAGGCTCCCCAATGCGCACGAATGGGGCGGCCTCCGCTCGAACGTCGGACCCCAGTCTTGTCGAGTCTGCTGCGGACCCAAACACTACACCTCCCGCAAAGTCGCCAGACCCCTCCGTCAATGGCGAAGCCGACTATGACGATCACAAAGTCCAGGAGGTGACTCATGGCCGCCTTGTCCATGGTCGTATCGTCGAAGACGACTTCCCTTCCCCTACTGTATCCGCCGCCGACGCCAGTGTGCCGGATGATGACCCCATGGTCATGTCCCACGCATCATCGTTCTTTACCCCGGAACCCCAGTCTTTGGGAGGATCGGGCGATGCTGCCGACAGCTCTGACGAGGAGGATAATGCCTTTGAGAACACACAGACAGAGCACATGATCACTCTGGTTGGAGACGTCAAGAACCGAACCGTCTTCATCGTTGATGACATGATTGACAAAGCCGGATCCTGGATTGCCGCCGCCGAGACTGTGGTCAAGAGGGGCGGCGCCAAAAAAGTCTACTGCATGGCCACCCATGGCATCTTTGGTGGAGACAGCCTTGAGCAGCTGCAAGCGTGCGAATGCATCCACACCATTGTCGTCACAAACAGTTTCCCTATTGACAAAGAAAGAGCCCGCAACAACAGCAAACTCGTTGTCCTTGACCTGTCATTCCTGCTCGCGGAGGCTATTCGACGGAACCACTACGGCGAGTCCATCTCCCCGCTGTTCCAGCACTACGACTAGGCGAGGATTGAGGTTCCTTGTTCAGGTCGCGCCCATCTACTATATTGTACTCTGTGTTCTTGTTGGTGCTAACTTTCCCGATGACGGTTTTCATGCCTGTCTTTTTTTGTTCTCTTTTTTAGCGAGGCGTCTGGTGGAGGAAGCTTGGTCTCATGGGAGAGACCCAGGCCATTCATTCCTTTGGGGTTTACAACCACACATGGTCAAGTAGGTGACGAATTACGATTGTTGGTCCTGGTCTTCGCACTCTCGTCCCGGTCTGTGAAGTCTTGATGTCTCCATTTACTTTCCCCTTTCACTTCCCACAGAGCTCGTGGTAACGAGCTTTGGCAGGTCTTTCTTGGCTATGTCATTCTACTTCCCAGCGGTGCTGTCACTTGTTGACGGCAAGGGCCCGATTCATCCCAGAATGGGTCCTTAACGGAACGTTGGTAGATCAAATTTCGTTCTTAGAAGACTCCTGATCCGGACCTTCTGGTCTACGTCCTCTTTTGGACACGTGGATTGGGGGTAAGAGAATTTTTCGAACATTTCTTTATTCATCGCCAGGTAGGGCATAGTGACCAGGGGGTGATGAAATGATAGCTAGGTGCTCATGGAGCCTACTGCGCAGTCTGATACGATACTCCAATTTAGAAGAATACAATCAGTTATCGCATTTATTTCACGTGTGTTTATGTCCTTTGCCTAAGGCTCCTTCCGGATGTAATATCGATTCAAAGTCACCATGAATCATGAAGAACATGAGTTTCAGTTGGACATTGTTCACAGTCGACTAGGTATCGGCAGTGGCGTACTGATCTTTATTTATATCTATGGTATTTACTAACCCTTTCGGTGGAGGATACCAGCACCAGCCTAGAATGAGACGAGTTTTGTTAGCCATGGGGCCTTGTTCTGCGTACTTGTTTTGTGTTTCCGGTCTCACCTGGTGGTTGGGGTAGATGAGGGTGTCGGCGACGACTACGTTTTCTCGGCGGGTGGCGTTGAATACAATGACCTCGGCAATGTCATCGGGTGTAAGGGGCTCGACTCCGCTACGTGAATTGTAAGCAAATTGTACGACACTTGTGTTAATGATAGCTTGAAGTTGGTGCAAACTCACGCATAGACAGCATCGGCCTTTGACTTGTCGCCATAGAAGCGGACGACGGAGAATTCCTAGAGACAAGGGTCAGATAAGATGTGAGTAGAGAAAGCTTTATTCAGTTACCGTCTCGACTTGGCCAGGGTCAACCTCAAATGACACGGACACGGCTGGCGATGAGCTCTTTACGCAGCGACTCGGAGAAGCTGCGGACAGCAGCCTTCGTCGCGCAGTAGATAGAGCCGCCGGGGTAGGGCTCGCGGCCGGCAATGGAGCCGACGTTGATGATGTCGCCGTGGCCACCATCGGGACGGGCGAGGAAGATGGGCAGGACAACTTGAGTCATGTTGACGAGGCCGGTGACGTTGGTCTGGAACATGACGTTGATATCATCTTCCTCGATTTCGGGGGCACGAGCCACGCCTTTGACGAGGCCGCTATGTGGTTGTTAGTTGTAAGTGAGTGACGGGGATTTAACACATTTGTTAGGCATGTTGCCGACAGTGAATAGAGACGAAAAAACACACGCATTGTTGACGAGGACATCAATGTTCCTCCATTCCTCGGGCAGGTTGCTCACGAAGGCCTTAACCTCGGCGGAGCTGCTGACGTCGAGCTTGAAGGGCAAGACCTTGACGCCTTCACCAACCTCTTTAGTGATCTCAGCAGCAATTTCCTTAAGACTATCGATGCGGCGGGCCGTCAATATGAGGCGCAAGTCGTGCTTAGGGGCAGTGCGAGCGAATTCGATAGCCGTGGAGCGGCCGATGCCGGAGGAGGCGCCGGTGACGACGATAGTCTTACCGGCGAGGCGCTTGGCGGCGGCGGAGGAGGACATGGCGCGGATGGAGGAGAAGGGAACAGGGAAGAGGCCAAGGGCAAGAGGGTTGAGGAAGAACGAGGAAGATGACGAGGAGGGGGAAAGAAGAGGGCGTGGACGACGGCGGAGGAGGTTATGACTGAGTGCGGCTTTGAAGGTGGTGAAGGTGGGGGCAGCAGCAATAAGACGGCGATGCATCCGTGTAGAGAGTTGGGGGGTAATGACAAAGCAGGTAGGTGGGGAGTAGTTAGAGACGAATGGGATTGGACCAAAGTTTCATCAGAGGAGCGTATATTCAGCAAAGAGGCATTGGATGGATGAATAGTGGTTGGAAATGGACATGACCGACTGACAGAGAGCTCAAGTCTGCAACTAAATTACGGGTCAACTACAGGCGCGGGGAGGGGAGATACCGAGTAGCTCGGTGGATTGTCCAATCACAGCTCGGGCATGTTGTCTTATCCGGGGCTGGAGTGACATGCACCGACGAAGTGGGGCCGATTTATGGAGTTCTCACACGGCGCGTAATTGCATACACTGGGTTACCTGTCTATCTGTTTTATTCGCAAGTCAATCTAAGCTACCTATCCTCTCCGACTCAACTCTTCTACATAGGCCCTTCTACCGCCATGTTTTACACTTCCTTCTTCACCCCCGCAGCAGCTCCGTTGCCCTGGCTGCCAAACCACTTCTCCTGCGCAATGGCGGCCGGATCCAGTTCGATGGACTCCTGGTCCGCGGCCATGTTGGCGCCCTTGCGCCACTCGACGAACGACCACGGGTACTGATCGAAGCCCGGGCAGTTGTACAGGTACAGCTGGCGGCGCGTCTCGGAGCGGACCAGGCGCGCCGCCTCCATGATGGCCTTGATGGCGGTGACTTGGTCGCACGACATGAAGAACCAGTCGAAGCCGATGTGGGCGTCGCCCCAGTCCTGGCCGTTGACGTAGTCGAACTGCCAGTTGATGGGGCCGCATTTGGGCCCGGCGGCGCCTCTCGCGTTGTGCATCGCCTTGAGGAACCGCCGGCCGTAGTCGTTGACCCAGTTGCCGCCGGCGTCGAACTGCAGGCTGGCCGTGGTGCGGCATCGGAGCCACATCCAGTTGCGCGTGTAGTACTCGGAGGCGTTAAGGGGGCGCGAGAACCATTCTTGGGTGATGTTGATCTCTCTGTCGCTGAATTCCTCTGCTGCTGACAGCATCTCTTTGTGCGCTGCGGCAGTTGCGGTTTTTGCCTCGTCGGCGTCTGTGATTTCGTCGTCCGTCTTCTCGATCTCGGCCTCGTTGATCATCTGGGTGTTGGCCTTGTTCGTCTTCTCGGTGTTGGCCTTGTTTGTCTTTTGGGTCTCGGCCTCGGCCTTGTTCGTCTTCTCCAGCTTGGTCTTGTTCGTCTGCTGTGTGTCGGCCTTGGCACTGCTCTTTGCCTTCTCATCGGGCGGGTGGTTTCGCTTTGCCAACTCCTTTGCCTTCTTCTTCGCCTTGTCCTTTGCCTCTTCTAGTGCCTTCTTCCTCTCCTTCCACCCTGCCATTTCCTTATCCAACCCCTCACTGGCTTCCTTTGCCCAATTCTCCTTCAACTCCTTCTGCTTCTGCTTTTTCCGTTCCTCTACCTTTTTCTTCGCGTCGGCCTTCGCCTTTTCCCTCGCCTTGTGCTTGGCGATTTCCTTGTCCAGGGTCTTCTTGAACCCCTTCCGCCAGGCCAATTCGGCCTCTATTGCCCCGGTCTTCTTGCGGTCGTCCATGTGCTTTGTCGTCATTCTGTCCAAGTACCCTTCCATGTCATCTATCTCATCGTTTTCCAAGTAGTCTTCCATGCTGTATGCCTTGCGTTTCTCGTCCTCGTACTCCTTAACCTCCTCCAACTCTTCAACGGTTCTCATATTCAGATATCCTCGCACGTCTTCGTTTAGCTCCTTGATGAAAGGGTCTTCCATGTAGTAGTTCAAGTCCCTGCCCTTCGCGTCCTGGAAGTACTCTTCCTGTTTCAGTTGCATGTAGCCATCCAGATACCCGTCCGCTTGACGACCTTGGGTTGGGAGGGCTTGGATTTTGGTCAGAGTTTCCGTCGTGACTGGAGGCGGATAAGTGCTGGTGGTCACTAGCTGCGGTGTGAATTGTCCAATGAGTATATCGTGTCTCATCGCCGTTGACCGCTGAGCGAGGGCCGTCGAGACGGTCAGGAGCTCCAGGAGCGCGAATGTTACGATCGTCAACATGTTTTCCGCGGTATGGTTTTGTCGGAGTTGGGTCTGGAAATCTCGGTCGAATGTCCGCTGCTTTATACCACTCGACAACGACCTTGACGGCCTTTCGCCGCAAGCTCCGGGCTTTTGTAAAACCTAGATCTATGACAGGCCCAACAGAATATACTGGGCGAGTTGAAAAGTGAAGTTGGTGGCAAAAATACAGTCTAAGTTAAGTACCCACTTTTAATCCCGAAGGGTTGTGAGGCTGTTCCATGGCGCGTTCGACAAGGCGGCACAAGGTACTCTCGAGGTTCTCAGGAGTGCCATAAACTTTCCTAAGCACAACCGCTATAGCCCGATCTCAAATATCTACCCTCCCTGTCAAACTAGACTTTCTCCGTTTCTGGTAGCGCGTCCCCGCTGACCATGTCAGATTTTCCTTGTCGTCTAGTAATCTCCGCAATCACCAAGGTCTTTCGCTGCTCTTGGATCACCAAACGGCAGCGGCGATAGGCACCCAAGGTCGAAATCACTCCAATCGCCGAGATACCTGCAGCCACCTTCATGTCTGCCCGAAACGATTCGGCGTACGCGTAGTGGACCGAGTCCAACTGCGACCTTGAGAGATGCGTATCTGGTCCGCCGATGGTAGCCAGCTCCGCGGGCGTGAGAACTCCGTTAAGATATTCATTAACTTTCTGATGAAGCAAGGCTGTTGAAGTAGCAATGCCCAAGCTACCACCAAGGAGGCGGAGTTGGGAGAGGATCCCTTGTGCAGGCGCTGGCGTTTTTGTTAGCATAGGATCGAATGGTCGACTTTGCCTGGTTAGTGCTATACCGTAGTCACGAATCGGCACCTCAATTGTCGACATCATGGTTGAAGCCGAAATAGTGAGCCCAAATCCAAGTCCGCAGAATGTTATAAAGCCGAGCATCTTCCCACTGTCCAGGTCGTGCGAGAGCGTCGTCAATAGGCCGCATCCCAATGTCATCAAACAGGAGCCCAACAGGAGCGACTCAAATACGTAGTTTTTGACCGAGTTGATTTTGCCACTGAGGACGCTTCCCAGTGCGGCGGTTCCTAGCATTGGTAGTAGCATGACGCCCGCCACCAGCGCTGACTTGCCACCTACAACCTGAATCCGCACTGGGATGGCGTAGATAAGGAGAAGATACGGGTACCCGATGAACATTGTGTTCAATACACCTGCTGTGTAAACTCGGTTCCGGAAGATGCTTAATGGGAAGGCGGGCGCAAAACGGTCCTCGAATCGCCGATAGATGAGATACTGCCAAGCCGCGAGCAACGCCCAAGCAAACAACCCACACAGCAGAGGCGCGAGAAACATAGCCTTGTTCCATTGGTCTTCCGAGGATGCACCGGCATTCTGAAAAGAAAACACCACCAAAACGGCGGCAGAGATGGCGAGAAAGGAGCCGGCGTAGTCGAGCTCCTTCCAGCTTCGTCGCTCTAATAAAGGGAGATATTCCGCGCGCGGCCAGGTGAGGAAGAAGATGACCAGCGACACAAAGCCAATGGGTCCGCTACAAGAAATTAGGGAAATTGTACACTTCGTCATCCGTTGAGCTTACTTGATCCAGAAGACCCATCTCCAACTTGCGTAGTGCGTGAGAATGCCGCCTAGAACGGGGCCCAAGACACCTGCAAGGGCGACTATCATGCCTACAAGGGCGGCAATATGATGTCGCATGTTTGGGGGACTCATTTCCGGCAACATGATCATGGTAAGAGAGTAGAGACCTGGACTGTCAGTATTACGGTGTCAAAAAAGGTGCAGGCGATGAAGACGCACCAGATCCGCCGACTCCTTGGAGGACGCGGAAGGCAATGAGTTGGTTTAGACTTTGCGCAAAGCCACAAGCAAGGGAGAAGGCAACGAATATGATGTATGCCGCGATAAATGCATGTCGTCTGCCAACAATGTCAGAGATTCGGGCAAAGACGACTGCGCATCCGAGGTACGCCAAGGTGTAGGCGAGGGCAACCCAGTTGACGGTCTCGGAGGCCTCAAACTCAATGCCGATAGTGTAGAGACTCGTGGCCACGATAGATGTGTCGATCATGGAGAGGAATAGCCCGAGTAAGATTCTACCAAGTCTAGATTAGTCTTGGTCAAGGAGGTGTTGGAAAATAGGGGATAGTTACCCGACACACAACATCCAGAAGCGTAGACGGGGTATCGTCGATTCATGAGCCTCGGTGTTCGTGGTAATCGTAGGAAGGGAATCCCCCTCCTCGGGGGACTCATTGCTTAGGGAGCCTTGGTCTTGTTTCGGTGGCATGGCGGTAGTTTAGGAGGGAGAGGGTGTGATGATGGTTGTCGACTTCGTCGTTTGGGAAAGACAAGGAAGTCTTGGTTTGGATTTATATGCAATGTTCATGAGCGGGTCAAACAGGAAATAATTTGAGGCAAGAACGAAGTTGGTGAATCACGGAGAACCAAAACCGGCTCTGCTTGCAAGTCGTGTCTTTGGTCATTCAAACAACCCATCTCGGCAAACTAGCGGCAACGGATGCGAGCAGTGTGTGTGCGTGTGTGTGTGTGTAGTGGACGGTGAGGGGTAGAGAAAGAGAGAGAGAAAGAGAAAGAGAAAAAGAAATAGAGACGATAAACACCGACGGAGACATGAATTTCGTTTAGCGCGTGGGTGTTCACATGCGATTTGACGAGGCCATGTTAAGAGCCACGCCGACGGTCAATTGATTCCCGACTCTGGCTATGATTTGGCTGCGGGCCGGGGCAACAATCGGGACGGTTGGGGATGGTGGAGGAGCGCACTCGCATTCGCCTATGGCGTGGGCCTTTCATCTAGGAGATCTGACCATGTCTCGTCCGGGGTGGGTTGAGCTGGTGGGTTGGCAGGTGGGCTGGAATTTGGGACGATGGTGTAAGTGACCCGTGGTTTGGTGTTTAGTGCCAAATTGAACACGGGCACATATCCAACAGCTGGGAAACCCGGTTTCTAAACGGGATCAAAAGTCGGTCAATTGGGACAAAGGGACCCTCGCTGATGACTGAATGAGTGACGGGCAGAATGTTGGCCAGGAAAAGTTTGGTGGAAAATGGTTGAGCAGATGATTGATGATGGATCAACATCACGGAACCGCGACCCACCACAGTCAGCCCGTTTTTGGTACGGAGTTGCCTGCTGTTTGGCTCCTTCCTCGCCTAAGACTGGCAAACTTGTCTTCGCATTCGCTCGCACGGACCACTTAACCGAATGATTGGTTGTATTTGGAGGGATGCTCACTGACTAATCCACTGCGGTCCTTCCGGCCAGTCCATTCTACCCAATCAGCCTCCCAAGCACCCGCCACGTCCCCCCGCTTCTATTCGCTCTCGCGACCCACTAACCCGCCTAGAGCTCCAGCTACAGTACAGAGGAGCTCAGCTCACGGGAAGCTGTGCCGTTCGCCGACTGACTGTAACCACCCGACCACCCGACCTTCGTCACTGTTGAGTAAGGGAGAGCAAGCCATCACCACCCATTCTCCAATCCCGGACCTCCACGCCATCCCACGTTCCTCTTACAGTGCGTACTGTATTGTGCCTGACTACGTGCTTTATTAGCGACTCTCCGTCGGTGCCGTCTCAGAGCCCCAGCCCTACCACATGAGTGAGTCTTGGGCACCTACCTTACGGTCCTTGCCTTACCGGAGCTCCATCTCCCCGCCGCTCCGGATCCCCAACTCACCTAGGTAGCCAGCCTTACCTGACCTGACCTGACCTGGACGCTACCATGACCGACGTCATGGTCCAGACGCCCCCGGCCCTCCAAGGCCCCTCCGAGAAGGAACGGAAATACGATCGCCAGCTGAGACTCTGGGCTGCAGAGGGTCAAGCCGCCCTCGAGTCTGCCAATATCCTTCTCGTGAACTCTGGTTCAGGCACCGTTGGTGTTGAGACGCTCAAGAATCTCGTTCTACCAGGTTCGCACCCTCACGTCGCTGCAATTGCATGGTCACTGACCCGGCACGCTCAGGCATCGGCAAATTTACCATCGCGGACCAAACCACCGTCAGCAATGAGGACCTTGGAGTCAACTTCTTTCTCGACGAGTCCTCTCTTGGCGAATCGAGGGCAAAGGCCTGCACCAACTTCCTCATTGAGCTCAACCCCGAGGTCCAGGGGGACTGGTATCCCAAGTCCAAGGTATGCTGTTGCGTTCTCCATCGCTTACAACTGTCCGAGCCACAACGGCTAACCTCTTCAAGGACTCCTTCGACCTTCAAGAGCTGCTCGCCACTTCCCCGGCATACACCATGATTCTCTATACCTTGCCTCTTCCCCAGGACCAAGTTCAGCTAATCCACAGCTACGCCCGCCAACGCAACACTCCCACCTTGGCAGTTCATTCTGTTGGCTTCTACTCCTACTTCAAGACTACTTTACCTGGGACCTTCCCAGTTGTCGACACTCACCCAGATGAGACTGCCACTACCGACTTGAGGCTACTTGCACCCTGGCCCGAGCTTGTTGACTTCGCAAAAGATATGACCAAGGACATTGACAGCTTGGACAGCCTTGAGCATGGCCATTTGCCACTCGTTGTCATTCTACTTCACTACCTTGGCCAATGGCAACATAATCATGGCGGTTCCTATCCCACCAGTTATGCCGACAAGACTGCGTTCCGTCAAACCGTCTCCGATGCAACAAGACGAGACAACCCTGAGGGTGGGGAGGAGAACTTCGAGGAGGCGGTGGCCGCTGTCATGAAGCACGTCACACTCGCTTCCATTCCCAGCTCACTCCAGCAGGTCTTTGACTATCAACATCAGGATCCTGTGGGTGTCTTCCTCCAACCCTCGTTTAGCTAGGTCCCACTGACCTTTTCATTAGGCAGCGGTTAAGTCTAGCTTTTGGATTCTCGCCGATACCGTCAAGCAATTCTACGATGAGCACGGACGCCTTCCTGTGCCTGGCGGCTTACCAGACATGAAGGCTCAGTCAGGTGTCTATATCAAGCTTCAGAATATTTACAAGGAGAAGGCCCGCCGGGATGTCAACCAAGTCCTGGACGCGGTGCGTGGCGTTCCTGGTGGTGAGGAAATTACCGCTTCCGAGGTTGAGCTGTTCTGCAAGAACGCTCGTTTCATCAAACTCATCAACAGCAACGAGGGAAACACGGTCCGAGTGGATCAGGTCGTCGGTGAGTCGATATTTTGCGTCTCCCGAAATCCCGAAGATCGCCTGCGACTAACCTCCCTTGTCATTGGCAGACCAGGAGCTAGCAAACGATGAGATCGCGGCTATAGCTGGTCCAGAAATGCCCCTGTCCCTCGTCCCCATCTACCTCGCCCTCACAGCCACGTCGCATGTTACGACCGCCTCCCCGCAGGACATAATTCAATTCGTCAGTCAGCATGCTCCCCAGGCGGCAAACAACGAGCGGTTCCTCAAGACCGCTCAGGAGGTGTCACGGGCTGCTGGCGGTGAGCTCCACAACGTCTCGGCTGTCACTGGCGGAATGGTAGCGCAGGAGATGATCAAGATTATCACGAAACAATACGTCCCCATCGACAATACTTGCATCTTCGACGGTATTGAGAGTCGATGTCAGGTGCTTCGCTTATAGATCAGGGATCTTGTCAGGGGGTGGGGTGCCGGTCGTAGGGGTTGGCGTGCTTGGAGACGGATGACATGCATGGGTTTCCTCGGGAGGTCTATCACTTTGGGATATGGCGGCATGCGGGACACACTGCGGATCCAAAGTCCAAGAAAGTATGTCGTGGCTTGTTACCAGAAGGCAAGATCTAGTAATGACGGGAGGGCAATAAGCATCCCAATGAGTCTAGCTGCCGCTGCTGCAACCCCCAGCTTAGCAAGTCAACGGAGACAGCATCCGACAGGAGTTTATTGTGCGGGTGGAGGCGAAACCAGGACGTTTAACATGGTGTCTTGAGACAGCAGATAAAGCTGAGGCTACTACGGAAAGAAATAACGCGTGAGTTGACCTAGCGAGGGCGATTGAAGCCCAACCAAGGACGGTTTTCAAGGTCAAGGGTGTGATGCGAAGGAACTGCGGCCTAGCTGTGAACGAATACCGACCGCCAAAACATTGCGAGGGACCCAAAAACCGTCAGAGACCAAGACACCGGACATGGACCTGCGGCTTTTCTTATGGATGGGCCATGGCCAAGGATCAGTGACGGAATTTCTGCCAGCAACCATAGAAGGTTGACGGAAGAATTACTGCATTCGTCAACCCATGTGAACCAGTCCACATGTGGAGGTGCAGGTAATAGGCGGTAGGCGGTAGGCAGCAAGGCTTCACCATTCAAACGCATCTGGCGATGAGTTGTCGAGCGGGCCATGGCCGGATCCCAGCGAGTCGCATGGAGGTTATGGATGGTAAAATGGGTCGACAGGTCTAGGTGGCAACGGTCTGCCTGCTGTATATGGATTGTGAGCCTCCGCACATTGGTTCTGCTCTTACCGCTGGTTGGGTTGGTTCTGGCCCGGCCGTTGTTTAGGTCGAGCTATGAATTAACGCCTTTCGAGTGCCGGCGTTAAGAAGCGGCATTGTACCAAGAAGCCGAAGTGGTGCGAACTTGGTTCGCGTTTGCCGGATGGCTACTACGTAGCTTCGTCGATAGTCTACAGTAGGTAGCAGACTACTAGACTGCCTAGTATTGTATAAGAGACCCTGGACGGCATTATGTCGATCTCTTTTGGGGGGGAACCCTGCAAAGCGACTTTAATTACCGCCAACCGGCAGTATTGGTGATTCAAGGTACGTAGACTATCCAAGAGGACTAGTGGGAGGCAATAATTGTCTGCATTGTTCCAGGTCGAGTTGGGAGTGCAGCGGAATGGCCCGAGGGGGCGAAGCATCTCCGAGCAGGCTCCTTGGCTTTCCAGGCACGGCCGTCCATCAAGACGCTCACTCTTAGAGTATCACTTAGACTAGAGGCTTATGCCGGGCAGAAGTTCCGATGCGAGGCTATGGGTGACGGGCCAAGACAATCGGTCAAATGGCCATTAGAGACGTGGGGAATGCGGAGAAGGTGGACAAGATGGACGAGGTTGAGCGAGGTTAGAGGATGGGTGGCCGAGAAAGCGCCCGGACGCATGGCTGCTGATTGGCGACGCGAAAGCTGGGGTGCAGTATTGGTGTGCCTTGTACGGACCGAAGATCCTGGATGCGGGTGAAGAGTCGGTCGGAGACTGGCGATGGGCCGATCGTCCAAGACTTTTGCTTGATCACATGTAGATGCCGAGCCGACCGGGGGGGAAGGTGTTGAATAGGTAAAGGGGCCGAGACAGTGAGGCGCGAGCGAGTCGTGACGTGGTTGCATGATGGGGACTGGCTCGAGGTTGCGTCCTTTGCGCCCAATATTTCCCGGAAGGGTCGAAGACGATGCCGTCGCAGAAGTTTCGAAGCGTGAAGGGGGCTTGGTCGGATTTGAGTTCCATGGCAGCATGACATCCATCCAGGGCGAGCCTCGAGGATGCCAGGGACGGGGGGCGAAGATGGCCGATCAGGGATCCAAGGCCGATAGCCATGTGCCGAGTTGCAGAAGCCGCAGGGCCGTCACTGGCGGAATCACTCGCGCGCAACGTCCGGGACTAGCTGGTGCCAGGGTCCCATTGCGAGGGCTTTGGCCACACGGCAATAGAGCTTCACAAATCACAGCTTGAAAATGGCAAAGCTTCAAGGTGTGGCTGGGCCGTCGGGCATGCATCAGATATCAGACGCCACGCCCCGCGCGAATAAAAGTCCGGGGATGGCGCTGAATCTGGGGTTTAGTTAAGGTGGCAGGCAGGTAGGCAGGTGGTTACGTCGTGCCTACCTACCTAAGGCAAGGCAAGGTAAGGTAAGGTTTGTCTATGTAGGAACCGAAGCAGGCGCGCCTTGCGTGGAAGGAACTGAGGTTACGGTTCCTGGGTTGGCCCCTCGCCAAGGTGCCGAGGCTGTAACCTCTTGGTGCCTCGCAAGGCAACCCGTGTCATGCTAAAGTCGACAGTGGTGTCCTCCATTCCGCCTTCTCCCCTCCTCACGCTCCATCCCAGTCATCCTAGTCCTTCACTCACAACTTACACCTGTCCTTACCATCACCAGGCCATGGCACCACATTCCATCGGCTCCCTCGGCAGCCCGTCCATCCTCGAACCGTTCAAAGCTCTAATTACGCCACCTACGATGCTTTCAGGCACACAAACCTACGCGGTACCGCCGTACGAACACCCACAAACAAGCACACGCAAACGGCCATGCCCACGCCTCCTCGAATGAGCATGGCAACCTTTCGGCAGGCAGTTCCTGAAGCGGGCCCCCTCCAAGGACCGGGGTTCATCGTGGTCCCCGGTGACCCCGGGCTCAAGGAGCGGCAGTGGCTGTTCGCTTCGTCCCATTTTCCTCTCGGCAAGCCAACCAACATTCGACCCGTTCGCCGGGCCGTCATCGCAGAAGTCGATCGTTGAGTCTCCTCAGGGCTCAGGGGGGCCAAGACCCCAGGCCGTCAACACCGCTGACACGCTCAAATCGGTCAACCTCGACGCCACTCCTGCGTCTGTGCTTTCAGGGCCTCCTCCATCACGATGCTTCATCCCACCATCTACCCAGCTGTGCCTTAATGCTCCTCCGTCATCCGTTTGCCCTCCATCATCACTCTCACATCACCCTTCTCTTGATTCCGCTCAAACGTAGAACGGAACCTCCGGCGGGCCTCTACTCTTGGACGTAGATGATACGATTTACCTTTCCGTCCCCGACCGATGTTGAGTTCCTGACTCCCCACTGGCCGTCCGTCATTAAGTTCTGTCTGTTCGTACTTCGTACTTACCCAGGCACATCCCATCCGGGTTCTTTACCCACAACCTACTTCATCTCACATCCGTCCATCTCGGGTAGCTGCACTGCGCCCACCCCGTCCCCTCGCTCGCCCATGTTCTCTCAACACACACCCTGCCCACCGCCCTCGCACGCACATGGCACTGTGATGTTCTCTACAAGCGCCCGTCTCCAATTCATCCGTTGACCCTGGCTTGGCCCACTCCCGCTTCTCCGCATTCCGGCTTTCACTCGGACCCTTAAACGATCCAGCTTCCCGTCAACACCATCAAGCGTGCGTCTATATAGTTTCCGTGACCCCTACTTCTCCCCCTCCCCTTTGTGCCGCCCCAAGCTTTGGACCCCAGGCCCTCCTTTCTTGGTAACTCCCAGTCCAAGCATGTATAATCTGCCCTTTCTTGTCCCCCAATACTCGAGTCTTAGGACGTTGTCATCATAGATGCTTCTCCTCCTGCCGAAGGACTGTTAAGTTCTCACTCCACCTGGTTTCCAATGCCTCCCTCAATTTCCATCCCCAGCCGCAGCGGCATGTTTCACACCTGTATGTAGTGTTTTATTGTGTGCCCCTTGAGGTCCAAGGAGACTGACCATTCCTCTAGTCCAAGGCATCACCCCCCGGAGGCCGTCGGTGGGATCGCCTGACAGCCCCAAAACATGCAGTTCTGGTAACAAGCGTGTCACTACTCCACATGCTTGTGCCGAGTGCAAAAGGCGTAAAATTCGTTGCGATGGCAAGCAGCCGTGCGGCCAATGCCTCTCTAGTCGTGCTCCTAAGCGGTGCTTCTATGACAAACATCGTCAACGAGTAATCCCCTCTAGAAAGTGAGATAGCCCACCTATATTGAGAAATGCTCGCATCTGACAACTCATAGAACACTCGAAGCTCTGTCTCAATCTCGGGAAGAATGTCGATCCATCCTGAACCGTCTGTATCCCAACCACGAAGCCTCGGCCCTTATACATCTATCACGCCAGGAACTCCTTGGTCTGTTGGGTCTCCCCGTCACGGAGTCAACAGTGGCCTTGCCATCACCGCCCCTGAACTCGGCCTCTCTGAAACAGGAGTTTTCATCTCGCCCTGAAGAGGGACTCGCTATTCTTGAGCAGATACCTATCAACAACTCCGAATCAGATGAAGATCGACGTGGGAGAGACCGCATTCCAATAGAGGCCGACGATGTCAATGCGCTATCCTTCAATGCAGACCGACAAACATCATCGTACCTTGGGGCATCTTCCATCAAGGCAGCGCTTCTCGTCATGCTCAAGGTCCAGCCGCAGCTCAAAGACTCCCTCTCTCCGCCCTTGACTAGTTTCGACACAACGCACAACCTTCCAGCCTTGCACCAACGATTCATACGTCCCAAAGAGAATGTTCGGATTCCATGGTCATGGAAGGGTCAGACTCTCATCGATGCCTATTTCAAACGGGTTCATGTATTTGTACCAATGCTCGACGAACCTACTTTTCGAGCGGACTGCCTCAAGGGCCAGAGGTGTGACTCCCCGTGGATTGGCCTGCTCAACATGGTCTTTGCTATGGGAAGCATTGCGGCCATGAAGTCAGACGACTTCAGCCACATCGAGTACTATCACAAAGCGATGGAGCACCTCACCATCGACTCTTTGGGAAGCAGCAATATTGAGATCGTGCAGGCACTCGCCCTCCTCGGCGGCTACTACTTGCATTATATTAACCGACCCAACATGGCGAACGCAGTTCTCGGGGCTGCCCTCAGAACGGCCAGCGCTTTGGGTCTGCACCGTCAGTCTCATGCTCCCGGCTCCGGCGATGGTGCCGCTGTGGAGGCTCGACGACGGACTTGGTGGTCTTTGATCTGCCTGGATACCTGGGCTACCACAACGTTAGGTCGACCTTCCTTAGGACGGTGGGGTCCTGAGGTCAACATCCGACCACCCGAGGTTGGAATAGATGAGGTGGGCTTCCAGAGCATTACAAATCCCTTGCCGTGTCTAACTCCCTTTTCGCAGGGGCATGATTCGTCACAGCATGTTGGTATCTTGCCGCTTGTCGAGAACATCAAATTTTGCCAAATTGCAACACAGGTTCAGGACATGCTGGCCGTCGCGCCTCTTCTCAAGCCAGAAGACCGCCGTAGCATGGACAGTCAGCTCATCAACTGGTACAACAACCTCCCGTGGCTCCTCCGCAGCACCGATCCTTGCGCGGAGCCTCTTTACCTCGCTCGATGCGTCATGAAATGGCGATATCAGAATCTACGTATGCTCTTACACCGCCCCATCTTGCTCAGCATGGCCACCAATGGCGTAAACACCCAAGCAGGGGAGCAGGAGATCGCAGCAGTCGAGACGTGTCGGGAGCTAGCAAAGGCTACCATCGAAGAAATCTCCCGTGAATGGGCTCGTAACCAAATGTCCGGCTGGAACGCCGTCTGGTTCCTTTACCAAGCCGTGATGGTACCATTGGTAAGCCTCTACTGGCAATGGAACAGTCCATTCGTGTCGGAGTGGCAGTTGCAGATCGAAACCACCCTCGGCTTATTCGAGGCTATGGAGGACTGGTCATTAGCGGCACGTCGCAGCCGAGAGGTTGTCCGACGACTTTACGAGGCCCGACACCAATGCTGCTACGAAAGCCCCTTATCCTCTGCCGGGACTGACCCAAGCATGATGCTCGGCGACACTGGTCTGCACATGTCTCCTATAGACCTGGACTTGGACGAGATGGTAGGCATGCTTGACCAGCAAGGCATATGGGATCTGGACGACATGTACTGGGGAGAGACGCATGACGCATTGCCAGTGGATGCTGAGATGTACAATATGAGCAACGACGGTATGATGCATGTGGGACACGGTTCGATTTCCTTGGATGGATCTAGCATGGACAGCGCGTTTCTGGTTTGATGATGCGGTTTGCGTATACCGCACAGGACGGCTCTGGTTGTACATTAGCGTCTACCTCGTGGACAGGATTCCTGGAGAAAGGGCGTTAGCCTCATGGCATGAAAAATGAGTACATGAGATATGAGAAAGATGTCTATTGGATTGGATTGGATTGGATTGGATTGTACTTAGTTCAAGATCATTCTGCCTCCATTGCAACCTTGCGCATTTCTAGTACTAAGAGGGGCTCAGGCAACGAGGGTTCAACATATTTTGGAAGGCGTGCAGGTAAAGTGCACCTTCCTCGTAAGTAGTCATATGGGGTTGTAACCTAATCCTCCGTCAATTTCCTCGCCTTGAAGAAATCTCTCTCTCTCTCTCTCAAATACTCATTTTGCCTTATCTCAGCGGTCGTGTAGTTGATGGCTCATCCTCCAACGCATTCTCCCCTCGTCTGCCTGATCACACACGACGGCAATCAACAGGCATCATGGAGCACGCGCTGACGTGCAACAACCTGAAGTGTCGGAGAGAGCTTACCGACCGTGCTCTTGTTACAACTTGCAGGTTCGCGTCGACAATGAAGGCACCTCGTTTATTAACTAACGCAATTCTCTCAGTCACATTTTCTGCCTCGACTGTTCGCAGCGAACAGGTATCACTGGCCAAGATCATGAACGACGCATGACTTGCCCTGCTTGCAACTGCCAAATCAATCTCGACGACGCCGTCATTGCGAACCTCAACCCTAGCGAAGAATACAAGACCAGTATATTGGGTGGTCTCAGTCCCAATGTCATCATGGAATGTGCCGGCCGAGCACTCGGCTTCTGGGCCTATCAGACGAGTCAGGACATTTGCTACCAACAGCACCTCTACAGGACGCTGACCGACAAGTACTCGAGCCTCAGTTTCCGGCTCGAAAAGACTGTCAATGACGCAAATTCAGAAATAGAGACACTTCAGAACAAGATAACAGGTCCGATTCCTTGGTGCCTTGATGTTCTACGACTCAGCTGACGCAAGTAGGACTGGCGGCGGGACAAGATGCCTTGCGACGAAAAAATGAGGAGCTCGCCCAAGCATACAGGGACAAGAGTCGAAAGCTCCTTCAGACACAGGAACTGTACGACAAGGTCAAGAGAAAGGCGGAGATGGGACACATACAGCAAGCCGCATCCGACGCTGTTGACTCGAGTCTCCAAGTGGCACCACAAATCAACCATGGATTTAGCGGCATAGGTGAGCATGGTTCAGGCCAAAGCAATGTCATGTCTGCGTTCGGACAAAGCAACAGACTTGACCTAGCCGGTATGAATACAAGTCTGCCTCGGTCTCACAACATGTCCAGAGATGACAGCAGTTGGCCAAGAATGGTAGGAGGAGCCTCTCGCTGTAGGTGTTCCCTGGATATGCCGAGTCCTTCAACTAACAAGCTAAGCTGGTCTCTCCGGTACTCCAATGGGTGTGGCGCCCCCGCGTCATCGGTTCGCCAGTTCGTCGCTCCTCGCCGGGTCGTCTAGTCTTCCAAATCATATTGGAACACCGGCCCCGGGATCTGGAATAGGGAGACAGCCTTCGGGGACGAACGCACCAAGCTTTGCCAACAATCGAGTCGGCTTGTCGGGGGTCGGACTGACGTCTGGGCTCAAGGTCAGCCAGCCGACCAACCTACCAGGATTGGACGTTTCCACACGATTTCGCTGAACATACAACGAGGCATTGGTCGCAAACAAAGTACTTCTGTATGAGTTCACTCCCAATGTTGCATCACCCGGAACGGTCAGGGAATCGCTGTGAGTACACCGTTAACTCATTTTAAGCGTCAAATGAACAATCTGGGAACAGTATTACAGATATCAGCTGAAAGGGATTGAGTGGCGGTGACATTGGAGAATCTTTGACGCAATGGAACGACAGCTGTTGTTCATAGCTATGCATAGGAGCCAAGAAACAAAGAAATCGGGCAGTGTTCAAAGCACAAACAAAAATAAGCAAATTCACACATGTACTTAAAGTAACCTATAGGTCACAACTCTCTGCAAATTACTACAAAACCAAACTCACTATTAAATAATTTTGTTCGCATTGAGTGCCAACAGTTCAAATCCTTCGAAAACGGAACGAGTCGTGACTGCGCTGGGCGATAACAACGACGCAATGCTGGCTGAAAACCCCATTGTTGTGCAGGTTAAGAGGTGGTGCTTGAGAAAAGTGGCGGGATACATCACAGGTGAAAAAGTAAGGACGAAGGCGAACGCAGCGCATGGGTCGGCAAAGCTCAGCAAGTCGCCCAAAATTGGCAGGGAGGAACTACGAAAGGGGTTCGAGGGTCAAGGCGGGGGGGACAACATCTCACCTCTGCACTCGGCGACACCTGTACAGCAGGTGAAGGAGAACTCGGCCAACTCCCAAGCCACCCGGGCATCTTTTCAAGACCGACTGAAAAGGGCGAAGCTTGGAGAACAACACGAAGCGTTGGGATCTCATCCATGGAAATCGCCAGGAGCCTGGCCTGAGGGATACAAGATCCGGGAGGTTGCAGGACAAGGGATCAGAGACACTGAGAATGAGGTGGACGACAACTGGTCAACGCTGGTAAACGCGAGTGCCAACCGGATTTGCAACGTTGGCTCAGAGCAGGACTTGAGCATGCCTGAGTACATCCCGCTGGAAACGGCGCTGAGGCTCAAGCGCGAGGCGGCCTGCAAACCGTGTGAGAGGACAAAGGCGCAGCGAGATCAGATACAAAGCGAAGCATCCATGTTGCAGAGGCAGTGCGAGAAGCAGCAAATCGAAATATCCCACTGGCGGATTCAGTGTGACAAGCTGCGAGGAGAGAAGTCGGACTTAAAGCGGCTGGTGGATCGCGCGCGCTGGGCAGTGGAGGAGTGGACGACGGAAGAGCACACAGGGCCGGAGGCGATGCGCCTGGTCGAGGATATGCCGAAGCGACTTGGGTGGAGCGAGTTCCGGTGTCCGCAGCTGCGCGCGGAGTTTGACCTATTGGTTAAAGAGGAAAAGGCCGAGCTAGAGGCTAAGGCTGAGAGGAAGAGAATTCGGCGAGCGGAGAGGAGTGCTGAGCGAGCGACCGAGGATGAGGCAACTTGAGAAGGAGGGGGGAAGTTGACACTCACAATGGGTTTCACGTCTTTATCTTTGATGCATGTACTTCCTTACTTTGTGCTTATGCTTTCCTTTGTATTTCTTTCGGGCGTTTCCTTGCTTCAGCAGCCTTGGCGTTTTCTTTGGGGAGGTTTACGTGTTTACATGTTTTTTGAGTCAATAGTATCTTATCAAGTACAACCGTCGTCCGGATGCAGAGATGCAATCTGTTGCTAAAAAACAAAATAAAATAAAATAAAAGGACCGGCGTCGTGCCGAACCCAGCCCTACGTTGTAGATAGGTACTAAGCTCGTCGCCGGGGTTCAATACTGTCACAGCACCAATGTGAGCCTTTGGCGGTTGTCGCGGGTGGGCTGATGACGATGTCCTGCAGCAAGCTGGAAGCGGAGCAGGACAGTTCGTAAACATGGGAGTGCCAAGTGCCAAGAATAGAACCCATGCGGAGAATGATTGGCTGTTAGCAGCGCATGGGATACCTAGTTGCACCGAAAACAGCCTGAGAATGCTTGCTCGTTTGGTTCACGTGACGGCGCGGACGTGCCGAATGAAATGGCTGTTGCTGAGTGAGAAGAGAGGGAGAGCCGTCGGCAGGGGCCACGCCATCAAACGTCAGGGCCACGCCATGATGAGATCGTCGATGAGAATCAACCATCAACCACCACTTCCAAGGATTGAATGGTTTCGCGCTGGGAATCTCAGGGTCCATCAATCAAGTCAACCCAGAACTAGACCAGACCTGAATCCTTCCTTCCTGCCTTCTTCACCTTTGGACCCCTGTCTGACTGACTCTTGTTTGTCTTATCTTTCTGCAAAGTTGAAGTGCCCGTTTTTGTTTGGCTTCCCCACTCACACCACTAGGAACACGGCCACACCACAAACCCTTGCCGCCTCCCCTCCAGGCCTGGCTTGGCTGCTTGGCTTCTATTCTTTCTTCCCCTCGACCACTCACTTTCGTTTTGGGTCGCTCCTCCTCCTCCTCCTCCTCCAATGCATCACACTCGCTTTGCCTAGTAATTATTATTCGACCTCCTCTCTCGCTCGTCGCTTTTCGCCTATCGCCTATCGTCTATCGTCCGTCGCCCGTCGCTCGCTCCATTCATCACGAATCAATCCCCCCCCCCACGTCCAATCTTAGCATATCCAAGCCTCGCCTAGCATCGTCGACTCCTGCCTGAGACTTGAGACCCACCCCTCGTCGCGTTACGAAACAGATCGCCCTTCGCCGACTCCTTCGATTTCCAAACCGCCCGAAGCTGTTCGTTCGTTCGTTCATTGCTTCAATCTCGCAACCCCCTCACTCTCGCAACGCCTCGCGGCACCGATACACGTCCTCCTCTACAGTCGCGACCTCCTCCTCGATAATCGATTCCGCAAGCTCCTTCCTACCAGCATCCCGATCGAATACCCCAAGCGCTCGGCCCCATGGGTAAAGCATGTCAGTCGCCTTCTCCATCTTACAACCTCCCTCTGCTCTTAATCCTTGGCCATCCTTTCCTCATCCTGTCCCTCTGACTGACGACTCCGTCACACAGCCCAGTATGGTGTCATACTCGACGCCGGTTCCTCTGGAACCCGTCTGTATGTCTACAAGTGGAAGAACCATGCCGCTGCCACCAAGGATGCCTCCGCCGCGGAGCTAAAGAGCCTGCCAGAAATCAAGCTCGAAAAGAGCAAGAAAATTCATCCTGGAGTCTCATCCTTCGCCTACAACATTAGCAGCATCGGCCCCGACCATCTCCAAGAACTCATCAAAATCGCCCTCGACGAGGTTCCCCACCACAAGGTCCCCGAGACTCCCATCTATCTCATGGCCACTGCCGGCATGCGACTTCTCCCCGAGTACCAGCAATCCGCCCTGCTCCAGAGCATGTGCACATACCTTCACGCCAACTCGAAGTTCGTTCTGCCCGATTGCGACGCCCATATCCAGGTCATCTCGGGCGAAACCGAGGGTCTCTACGGCTGGATTGCAGCCAACTACCTTCTGGGTGGCTTCGACGCTCCCCAGGATCATGACCACGGCAAGGACCACCATACATACGGATTTCTCGACATGGGCGGCGCTTCCGCTCAGATCGCCTTTGCCCCTAACTCCACCGAGTCCGAAAAGCACGCAAATGACCTAAAAATGGTCCGCATGCGCACTCTCGACGGATCCCCGGCTGAGTACAAGGTCTTCACCTCGACATGGCTGGGCTTTGGCGCCAACAAGGCCCGCGGGCGCTTCGTCGAGAGCCTCAAGGAGCTTTACAACGACGAACGAGAGCTCCCCGATCCATGTCTCCCCAAGGGCCTGCGCACCACATTGACCGGCAAGCTCGTCGAAGGCGAGAGCAAAGATCCCATTCTGGTAGGAACAGGCATGTTTGACGAGTGTTTGCTCAAGACGTACCCTCTGTTAGGCAAGGAACTTCCATGCGAAGACCAACCGTGCCTTGTCAACGGCCAGCATGTGCCGGCTATTGACTTCGACATCAATCATTTTGTGGGTGTCTCTGAGTATTGGCACTCAACCCACGGCGTCTTTGGCGGAAAGCACAAAGCGTACGATCTTGCGACATACCAGAACAAGGTCAAGGAATTCTGCAGTCAGGATTGGGATGATATCGAGGACGACTTGGACTTGGAGAAGCGCAAGAAATCTCCCGAGGAGAAGGCCCAGGAGGCCAGACAAGCATGCTTCAAGGCATCATGGCTCATCAACATGCTTTATGACGGAATCGGCATCCCCCGAGTCGGCCTGGAGGGCGTTTCAGGGTCCAATGCAACCAAGGACGGCTCGGATCATGACAAGGGTTTTGCTGACCCCTTTAGACCAATGGACAAGATTGAAGGTGTCGAGCTGAGCTGGACTCTGGGCAAAATGGTTCTCTACGCGGCGGGTCAAGTGCCTCCATCTGGCGACGACCTCCCTGTTGGATTCGGAAGCAACGTGGAATCGGGTACGCCAGAGGATTTCGAGCTCGCGGGATCAAGCCCGATCCCTCCGAGCCCAGGCCACGACGACGATGAGGACTTGGATGACATTTTGAAGAAGCCATCGGGCTCGACATCTGGCGTGTTTGCCTTCATCTTTGTCTTGCTTGTGCTAGCCTTTGTCCTTCGCAAACCGGAGCGAAGGAGACGGTTGCTGAGCTTGGCTCGCCGTCGTCGTCGCTCCGGCAGCGGTCGCAGACCTGGACGAGGCTTCTCGCTTACCAACAAACTCTTCCGACGAAACACTCCGACATACGAGAGGGTAATGGAGGAGGGCGATTTGTCCGACTTTGAGCTGGGCGACGTGGACTCGGACGAGGATGAGCATTCCGACAGCAGCGAGGGTTCGCGACAAGGGCGAGCATCAGGACTGGCAACTCCCAAGTTCACTGCCCGAGTAGATGAGCTACGACCTCCACCATCGGCCATGGACCGCGCTGGCCTAGTTGTGCGCACCGAGAGCCGAGAGAGACTATCCCCTTCTCTTCTCAGCGCTGGACGACGCAGCCGGAATGCCAGCCCGACCAGGTCCAAGAGCCCTTTTATGACGCCGTTGGCTGAGAACTAATTGAATCACTGGAGATTTTCGGATCCGATCAGAAGTCAGCCCCAGGAGGCAGACAGAAGGTCGGAGGGTGTATGAAAAGGAATGGGCCAGCGTGCTTGCTGTGATTTTGGCGTTGGTGCGGACAGGGGCTGAAGAAACACTGGCGTTTGATGGGAACCGCATGGACCAGGACCGTCTTGCAGGCGTTTGTTTTCCAGTATCACTCTCTGTTCGAAAACTCGAGGATGTGTGGATATTCAGCCCTCCATGGGCCTTTCATGGGTTGGCATATGACAATGGAGTTCTAATATTAAGAAAGGTTGTGAGATTATTTGCAGCACTTATGTCTACGCAATCTCGTGAAAACAAACGCCTCGTCGCTATCGTTACAGCTCGTCTTGTCCAATTCATAATCTAGACAAGACTCACGCTCTGGCCTGATGATACCCACCTCGCATATGTATCCCAAATGAGTAGGAAAGCGAGGACACCCTCAGCGACGTTGTACAATGTCCAAGTCCACCCAGTTCGCGGACTGATGGCTCGGGCTGGTCAATCGGACTGCTTCTCGAGGAAACTGGGATCTGACCGGATGCGAGACTCAAACTTGCGCCACCAGTCCTCAAACGCCTTGAGAGGCACAACCTCGACGCCGCCGGGACCTGCAGCGCCGCTGAAACTGGAGAGAAAGTTGAAGGCGTTCTGGATGATGCGCTGGGCGAGAACCACGGTGCCGGGCTGGGCGACGGAGCCAGAGCCGGGGTTAGAGGCCTTGTTGGCGGCCAGCATCTGCAGCTGGCTGGCGATGGCGTCCTCGGACTCGACCGAGACGCCAATCATGAGGCCGCTCTCTCCGGCAGTGACTTTGAACATGGCGCTTTCCTTTCCGGGGCCGATGGCGCCGAGGAACTTGAAATTCGGCCCGGACCCGGAGTTGGCGACATCGGAGGCCGCGGCGAGGTAGATGGCGGCAGCAGTTCCGGGCGGCAGTGCGATGCCTGGAAGCATAAAAACGACGATGTGGGAGAAGTGTTTGGTGGTGGGAAGGCTGTAGAGGAGCGACGTTGGGGACGGCGTGGAAGCCGGTTCTGTGATGAGCGGCTGGCCAGCAGGGACGATGCCGAAGAGCGGAGAGGAGGACATGATGGCTGGCGGTGCTGCTTCTGGCTTGTGTTTGGGTGTTTTGGTGGTTGTGCGTGTTGGTGTGAGACGATTGGGCGAGCGCTGAGAGGTTTGCTAAAGCCCAGCTCATTCACTGTAGGGTAGGCCAAGTAATGTCGGGGAAATGAAACTAGGCAGCGACGTGCTGCGATGTTGTCGACAATGGCGCTCGCTGGAGTTGATGGCCGGCGATGCTTGGTATTTATTTTTCGGACATAATCGCCGACGTGGGGTCGTCGGCCGTGGAATCGACACGATGGTTCCTATTACTAGGTAGTTTATTTGGCCCCAATCCCAGAGCCCACGTCAATCTTCATCCTAATCCGTCCTCACCGAGAAGCACAACCCATCCGACCTGCTGAGGCGCCATCGCCCTACTTCAAGTCTCCGTTTCGCAACATCTCCCTGGCTATACCACATGGGTGCCTTTTGCAACTGGTCATCTATAAAAACCACACGAGCTGCTGCGACAAAAAGGCCGCATTTCACTCATTGACTCTTACTTTTGGCTGTTTTTATCGAGCACCTTCGGCTACCCCACATCAAGGCGTTTAAGGCTGCCATAAGCTTCACTTACAACATAGATCACACGGCTTCAACACCGAAGTCTCTTAAAGGATGGCAAAAACCAACATTGATCTCGTCGATGAACTCGATATGTACGTCTCGGCTCTTCCATCCATCTCCTCCTCCATCAATTTGCCACGACTGACACGAACTTTCCAGATTCCCATATGCCGCCACCAACCCGGAAGGCTTCAAACGAATGCACGACGGGCTCTACACGCTCATGTGGGAAGACGAAGAAGGCGCCTATCCCATCGGATACGTGCTCGACCACGTGCTCGACGAGCTGCGCAAGGTGCCCGTCAGTGTCCGCGGCAACATGGACGTCGACGACGAGCACCGCACCGTGATGCTCTTTCGCGAGCCCACCGAGGAAGACCGCTCCATCCGCGTCGCCGGCCTCGCCGCCTACTGGCGTGACCAGGCCAGGTTCCCGCTCCTGCTGCGCGGTTGGCGCAACGAGCTGTGGCCCGTCTACGGCCGCAAGGGCGAGTTGCTCTTCAGCATGGAGCGCGCCGCCACGAGTCTCATCGGCACCATGCGTTACGGCGTCCACATGATCGCCTACGTCCGGGACGAGGCCGCGCCGCCGACAAGTCGACCTTCCCCGGCATGCTGGACAACACCGTCGCCGGCGGCCTCATGACGGCCGAGGACCCCTTCGAGTGCGCCATCCGCGAGGCCGACGAGGAGGCCAGCCTGCCCGACGCCGTCGTCCGCAGCCGCGCCAAGTTCGTGGGCAACGTCACGTACGTCTATATCACGGACGCAGACAAGGTCGGCGAAGATGGCTTTATTCACCCCGAGTGCCAGTGGGTCTATGATCTCGAACTACCGGCCGACGTCATCCCACAGCCCAAGGACGGCGAGGTCGCCCAGTTTGAGCTATGCGACGTTGATCAGGTCCAGTGCGACCTCGCCCAGGGCCGCTACAAGCCCAACTGCGCTGTCGTCACGCTCGACTTCTTCATCCGCCACGGCATTCTAACCGGCGACAATGAGCCCGACATGGACCAAATCAAGACGAGGGTGCGGCGCGATATCCCGTTTCCTGGTCCGCATCAGAGCAACTGGCGCCCAGCTTGCTGAACAGATCTCGACACGGTGGTGGCGCTTCGTGAAGGATACAGTGGGAGAGGGCGGGGGGACAGGCGGGTTTCTTTGCAAACAGAAGCTTGTTGAATTCCAGCTCTGGCTCGATGGGGTATTATTGACATGACCTAGACCTGGCAGAAACTATACTTCGCTACTCCCGGCGTCGTAAAGCCCCGAAAGGTGCATGGTTTGCGGTGTGTCTTATTTCTTGATGAGCAGATAGACATTGTCGACGCGGAGGGGTGTTAGCTTCTTGATGGGGCCTTGTAGCGACATCAAAAGGCCACCAAACGAGACATAGGTGTTGCTGTGTGTTCGAACAAGCATATTAGCGTATATAGAAGGTTTGGGTGGGAATAGATTGCGATAACATAATAGGGGCTGTAGCCACCAAGCAACGTACATAGTATTTCCGTCATAGGTCTCCTCAAACTTATAGATCTTGCCGTAGCATACATAGTCGTACAGGTCGGCAATGGTGGCGGGCGCATCGCCAGCCTTGCCGACGTCGCGCCAGCCCTTGTCGTCGTCCTTCGTGCCGTCGAGCGAGAGTGTTGTGGATAGGACAACGTGCAGGGTATCGGAGACGGCGCATGGGAAGAGTTCCATGTTGATGTCAAGCGTCATGACTGTCTGCGAGTCGCTAGACGTGCACGAGATGCGAGCGACGCGGTCGTACTTAGACTGGTCGTAGTCGGTGACCGTGAAAGATTCCTCAAAGAGGGTAGCGTCGCCGCCTCCAGACATGATGGGCAATTAGGGTGATGGGCGTGCTGGGTGAGACAATGTCGAGAGCTTCAGCTTTGTTGTGGTTGTCGTCGAGGAGAGAAGGTGGGTTTACAGTTGCGGAAAGAAAGGCGGTCTTCAGGTCGAGAGAAAATGCTGCGAGAGCCTAGCCAGGGTAATATACCCAATGTGGATAGCGGGGTTATGTGCATAAAAAGTAATGTTCAGGTCTGGGGCCTTGACGTACCTTGCCTATTGTCTAAGCGGGGCACACACTCTCACGACTTCCCAGTCACGGAGGATGGAATTGTAACAACCCTCCTATCATCAATATTTCTTTCACATCAAAGAACGTCGTTTCATTCTTCTTCAAGATTCGAACTGACTTCAGATCATTTCTCCCTTGCGGCCGGATTGAGAAAATACAAAGATAAAACAATATGTCTTTCCGCAAGCGCAACGTCGTGATTGGATCCTCAGGGCCTTCAACACCAGTCGCCAGACAGGAGAAGTCTCTCGCACCAGGCACAAGACCGTCTCCGCTGGATGGACGGCTTACAACCTCAACTGGCACACAGTCTCTCGATCAGCTCCTGGCTGGCCATGCTGGGATGCCCATGGGTACCTCACTGCTCATTGAGGAGACAGGAACCACGGATTTTGGAGGCGTCCTTCTGCGATACTACGCCGCCGAGGGGCTTGTTCAGGGGCATCATGTCCATCTCTTGGGATTCAACGACTCTTGGCGACGAGAGCTTCCTGGCCTCGGGAAACTAAGCAACTCCAAGAGCAGCAAGTCTACGACGTCTTCGGATAACAAAATGAAAATTGCCTGGCGTTATGAGACTCTTGGACAACGCAACGTGCCAGTCCGAGGCAAGTTCACACCAAACTATAGCCCGTCCCTTTGAAATCCTCATCATACTAACGTCACATCGTCAGGAGATTCTCAAGCTTCTTTGGGACCGGACCACGGTGCGAGTACCTTCTCCCATGTGTTTGACCTCTCCAAACGCCTTGAGAGCAGTGCCATCAAGGGCCAATTCTACGCTTCGCCTACGGATGGTCCACTTGCCTCTCCAATTCATGCGCCGTTTGAGAAGTTTATCGCAGTTATCACATCGAGGATCAAGGACTCTACGCCCTCGACTGTTCATAGGATCATTGTCCCAAGTCTGCTGTCCCCGACGCTCTACACCTCTGCTGCCAGCCAGCCGCGCGAGATCCTGCAATTTTTTCACGCTTTGAAAGCCCTTCTACGCCAGTTTTCTGGCCAGGTCACAGCACTACTGACTCTCCCCATCACCCTGTTTCCAAGATCGACGGGCTTGACGAGATGGATGGAACTACTCTCCGATGGGGTGCTTGAACTAGTTCCTCTCCAACACCAGGCGCCTGTTTCTCGAGACCCCGGCAGTGAGGACAAAGGTCAGGGCCTACTGCGGGCACATAGTCTCCCCATATTCCACGAGAAAGGAGGCGGCTTGGAAGGCACTTGGGCGCGCGAGAATCTTTCATTCAGACTCAGCAGTTCGAGTGGTTTAATTATCGAGCCATTCAGTTTGCCACCCGTCGGAGACGAGGAAGAGGCCACAAACGCGCCAAAGACAAACGAACCGAAGAAGGAGAGCCTTGAATTCTGAAGGCGAGTCTCGGAATTGGTTGGAAATCCTGCAAGAGTTTCCAAGGAGGACGAGCTGCGATCGACTTACCCTGGAGCACCGCACTTATCTTATCGGCCACCTCTGCCGAACTTGAGCCTTGAGTTGGTGCCTGAGCATGTTGGCGAGCTCCACCAGGTCAAAAATTTTCATCACTACCTCAATCAGCTCCAATTCCAACTTATTTTCCTCTTCTCTTCTCGATCAACAACAATCACTCAAATGGTAGGTTCTTGAATTTCTCTTGCCCGCTTTCCTCGCAGGTACCCGAATGGTAGGTACATGCACAAAGACACAATGATTATACACTATTAATCTGTCAATCCCCTGATATTCTGTGACGACACAAAATACAATTACGAAGACGACTTATGATTCTGTCTCCATCACGCACTTTCTCTCTGCAATAGCATAACTTGAGCTTCCGCTAACTCGCGTCGCTTCTCATAGGAAACCATGGCTACATCAGAAGCTCCCACCCCCGTCCGCATCTCCCAGATTGCCGGCCGGTATCTCGTTTTTGACGCAGACTCTGCCTCCTTGCTCCGTCGCAATGAAAACGTCAATGGCACTCTTACCGGGACTGCTCCCCAGCAGCCCACCCAGAACATCTTCCTCGGTTTGCCCGTGGAGCTCCGCCCGGAAGAGGCCGAGGCACTCGTGAGGCGGAAGGTGGCCTATCTCGTAGACGATGTAGCCGCTCACCAATCTGTGCTGCGGAACCCTAATCCCGACGCGAGGAAGGCCTACCTGGACTCGCTGAAGACACGGAAGCAGACGGCCCAAAGGGTCTTGGCCGAAAAGAATGCTAGGAGGGTTGCTGAAATCGCGAAGCGGCATGGCGTATCTGCCTCCCGGTCGAAGAAGCCGCCTCCCGCCGATGATGGTGACGATGTCCTGTTCTCCAATAATCTGTCAGATTCTTCTCGTCGTGAGCAGCATGGTACAGCCAAGTCTCTCGGCGTCACACCCACATGCAGCGGGGCCCTCATTTCCCACGAGACAGCTCAGATGTTTCGGACCGATGTGCCTTCTGAGGGCCCTCTGTGTCGATTCCTGTTAAGTTCCAGCTACTACATGACTCCTGGCCTCCGTTTCGGAGCCAAGTACAGTGTTTACCCTGGCGATCCTCTTCGCTTTCATGCACACTTCATGGCGACCCAATACGACTGGGACGAGGAGATACCCATCCTGGACATCGTAGCGGGAGGCAGACTGGCCACGGCTGTCAAGAAGGCGTTTCTGATGGGAGGCCAACAGCCAGGGTCGGAAACATCACCGGACGGCCAGGTACGGACATTTAGTCTTGAATGGGCTGCTATGTAAAATCCGATTCAAATGCTATTTCCATCAATGCGCAATCATGACAGGCCAACCAACACTTGTCCCTCGGCTCTTGTGAGAGACTCTTGCCACCAACTCCCAAAGTAAAGGAAATTGCAAATAATAAACAAATTATACCGGTGGCCCCATCGTATCGTTCTGGCTTTAACTCACTGCGCGTTGTCATGTTTTCCCCAAGTCGCCGAATGCAAGACATCAACTGTCTGGTGACTATGGCTGGTAGACTAGGGGACGAATATGCGGCTGAAGCTGATGACTTCTCGGCGACAACAGACGCACTTGTCGAAGTTGTTCATGGCCAGAGACACGCGGCAGTCGTCGCAGAGGCTCAGGCACCGGCAGGGCCAAACAATGATGGTGCGTGGCGAGCTCTGGCACACAACGCACTGAGGCCCGTCACTGCCGAACCCAGAGCCGCCCTCCTCCCACGAGGTGGAACTGGCGCCATGCGCAGGGGTTGACTGCCGCTTGGAGAGAAGCAACTGTTCCAACAACCGCTCTTCCTCGTCCGGGCTTAGTTTGGTGTTGCGACTCAACGGCTCGGACGGACGCGCCGGCTGCAAGAGGCTAGATCCGGGCGTAGTCAGAATCCGGGTGCGCTGTAACTGCTCCATCCGTCGGAACCTGGACCGTGTCATGATGCCGTCGTTTTGTAAATGGGCGGAGAGCGTTTTGGCTTCTTCACGTTCCTCTGGGCTGGTAGGATGCAGAAGTCGGGCAAGATCTGATATCTGCATCGGGCTGTCAATGAACGGAGTGTTTTCGCGAGTCATCCGGGGCGAACGCTGTGTCGGGGTTCGTTGCCCATCGTCATCGTCTGACGACTCCCAGCCAAACTCTTCGTCCGTATCCCCATCGGTGGTCGACATGGAGACGACACTTGTGGTGTCGAAATCATCGTCATCTGGATGAGGTTCAAAGTCGCCGCTGGAGTCGGTTGAACCCCACCAGCCACCTTTCAACCAGTATGAGTACAAGTCTGTTTCTAGTGTTGCCTCATCTTGATTCCGACTGACCCGTCTGAACTCAGCCTCAACGTCCGTGCCGTCTGATATCTGATTTGGCCCGTTGTCATTATAAGCGAGCTGCAAACCAGCTCGTTCTCGACCCTCTCTGCGTCTCGGGGACTTTTTCTGGCTCTTGATGTTCTTGGGCTGTCGGGCAAGCCAAAGAAGCCAGGCTGGCTGGTATCGGATGCGCAGGGCGCCGAGACACCAGAGAAAGCTCTTCGCACCTAGTCTAGCAAGAAGTTTGTTGATGCTAAGCAAAAACTCCAATGCCATGAGCCATCGTGAACTCCTTTCGGCAGCCCCGATGCCCACGCGAAGGCTTCGCTCGCCACGGCCTTTGGGAACCTTTTGCGCTGCACGTTCTCTGGCGTATCCGTTGGACGCAATCGCTGGACCTCCCTTTACTGGGATCAAGCCAATGGCACCAACTTGGTCATACCGGGAGTCTGGCAGGCCGCCGCCGAGGAACTTTCTCTGCAGCTCCTCAACCTCTCTGAATCGCTCTTCCTCTAGCCAAGTGTGCCGCTTCAGGCCAACGCCGCGATCTTCGTTGAGGTAAACGGCCTCGCTAGCCATGGTGATGGCACCGAAACCAGTTCGGAGGAGTGCCGTGTAGAAATCCATTTCCCTAGTGATGCGAATCTCCGACAGTGACACGTTTGCCTGCATGTTCTCATGGGCAATGGAAATTCGTTGACGGAAGGACATGGATGCCATATCTTGGTTGGCTGGAGGGGCCAGAGCAGAGAGCAGCAATGCCAGCCCGTAAATGGACAAACACATGGCGATGCCTATAAGAACGAGGACATGGGGCACGAAGCCCACGATACAGACAGTTGGAAATCTTAGGAGCCCTTGAGAGGCGGGATCGTCGAGGTCAAAGGAAATAGCGCTCCACACTATGCTGCCCATGAAGCAAAGCCCCCAGAAGCCCGTACTGACAAGCCGATATTTGGCTTGCAGGTCAAGGATGCCTAACACGTGGCTGGTTATGTGTGTCATGGCCGAAAGGAAAGCGACCAGAAGAACCTCTGGGGGGGTGTTGACTCGTTTCATGATCATGGATCGACTTAAAGCGATGGCGCTCCCAAGGGCCGATGTCCCTTCTTCGGCAGGCCGGGCCTTCGTGAACAGGCCCCATCCCAGTTGGTTGCTGATTGCAGCATCGGCCTCAGCAAAGGCGAGCGACTGCTCAAAGAGTGTCATGCCGGTCTCAGGGGCGACAGGCCGGGCCTGGACTGCACAAGAGACAGTCTCGAAAAACTGGCTCAGGCAGAAGGTCCCAAAAAGCGGCCAGAGTAGAGACAAGGAGCCTGAAAGGTCACGGGCCGAACCGGACTCTTCTGGAGGAACCATATGAACAGAGAGACATGACTGCTCATCGGACGAAGAAAACAGGAGAGTGGAGCTGAGAGTATTCAGGAAGACGCTGCTCTGCGAGAACATGAGATCCGAGCTCTTGCTGGCATTCCCCCAACGCAATTCGGCAAAATCTGGCGAAGTCTGGCATTGAATGGACTGGAGGAGCTGCCGAGCCTGTATGACGAGTAGAACGAGGGGGAGAAATCGAAGAAGGAGGCGAGTGGGCCATCGCAGACGAAGTCGTCGTCGAGTGGCGGCAAAGATGTGCGTTCGGTTGAGAATGACGGCCATGGCAATGCAGCATAAAGCCCATTTACTTGTGGCATACCCAAAGACGCTGCCCAGACCTCGGGCACCATCTACGGCCAAACGCGAAGTGGGAGCAATGTGGTGGGCTGTGTCTGCGGCCAGGTCGTCGATGCCTCCGCCGTCGATGCCCACAGAGGCGACGAGGGGCTCCATGATGTTCTGGAATCGGGCGGCAGGATCGAGCAGGATGGCACCGGCGTCGGCGGGCTCGGGGACGTAGCGGTGGGCGGGGGAGTCGAGTGTATCAGGGAGGGCGATGTAGGAGCCTAGCTTCTTGACGATTCGGGGGCCGGCCCAGACGAGGTCCTCGAGAAGCGGCGCATAGCGGGTCACGTTGACCGTCCAGGCTGAGAGGTTATACCACGAGCTGGAGATGGAGATGGTGCTGGCGTTGACGTGGGCGTTGGCAAAGCTCGGTGCGGACGACGTTGACGACACAAGCCCGACGGCCATGGCCCTATCGGACGAAGGTTCGGATATTTGGCGGAGACGTGGGGAGTTGGGGTGTGTGTCTGGCTGCCTGACGGCCTGAGTGCGTGACTGCGTGATTTCGTGACTGCAGTCTAAGGGTTGAGGCGGATAGATGGAGAGCCTGCGGTGATTGTTGGATGATTCAGGATGTGTGGGCGATGGATTGGGGAGGAGGCATCGTGAAGCGCCGTGCCGCCTACGATGCCGGATGGAGACGAGACCGGACGGGACGGGGTCGATGAGGTGTGGGTTTGTTGTTGTAGGTAGCGTGCAGCGTGCTGGACGCCAAGTTTAGGCCCTGGGGTACTTCGTACCTACTAGTAACAGGAACCGTTGCCCGAGTCCTTTGGGGGATGGAGGTGTTGTATTAGTGACCAGCTACCGATGCCTTAACAGATAATTAGTGCGCCAGCGACCGTCAGCGACCGAAGTGATAGAGGTCCGAATACAGTATGTACCTTGCTCTAGTTACCATCTAACTAATTAGCGACTGGTCTGCGGAGCGAGCGGAGTTGAGCTTTGAGCGGAGTCGTGCAATTACCAACCCCTACCTAGCTCACATGCTAAGCATGCCATTGTGGTCCGCCGTACAGGAAACAACACGTTGGTCGCCTACGTCGGAGGCATGCCAGGGCCTTTCGGTTGTTTGGGATCGTTCGAAATGACATACTCTGAAGTCTGTCGGCTCTTTCAAGAATTAGGTACTGGGCTAGATACTTCGATCACTCTAGGAGGTCAAACACATGTATGTCCATGCTTTTCTTTGTTGCTTCAACCCACTGCGAGTAGCCTGACGTCTGCTGTTCCGCCTCCACGAAACCCCCTTGGCCGCCTGACTCCTGTTCAAGATGCGATGCTAGCATCTTGGAATCAGGTTGCACCTGTACCGTATTTGGAACCAAAATGTCTTACCTTCGGCACACTAGTTGGCTGGTCTCATATGCCTCTGAAGCCCATCGCGTAGTTGCCCAAGTGGTACAGTTGACTTCGTGTCGTCCCGCCGTTGAGTATCTACTTACTGGACGTCTTGCCTACTAGAGAGGTAGATATGTATCCCAAGAGACGGTCACGGGCACGTCATGCTCCCAGCACTTGACTGAAACATTCTACCTGGCAGCTGTATCTGCCCATCCGGAAAGAAAGACAGGTCCCCTCTCAGCCTGCTAGGGCTGCTTCACTAAGAGACGCTACAACTGCCTGGCTGCTTCCTCTACTCGCGTGTACTGCTCGGGCGACAAGCATCCGCTGGAGGTTGGCGTCGGATGGTGACAGGCTACCCTTGAGCCATAGGTTGGTGATTTCGTCTCGGGACGGGAGGTATGCCACACAACAAGCTGCCAGGATCTCCTTGTGCTCCGATGGAACTGGATCAAGCACCATGACCGGCTCCTCGCCACCCCTTCCTGGCACGAGTGCGGCGACTCCGCCGGAGACGGTATCCACGCAGTCGATGCCAGCGTCAGCGAGAGCGGCGGCCGCTACAGTGATGCAACCGCCAAGGACATTCATCATGTCCCATTCCTCAATGCCCTGCTCTACAGCAGTCTGTCGCGCTTGATCCCCTTCGATGATGGTTACCACAACATCCACGCCACTCTTGGGCCACCGATCCGCAATTAGAGCGCCTCGAAGGGCCGTTTCAAGATGCGTGCTGAGATCCCGCTCGCTAGAATCCCGAAGATAACCCCTCCGTTGCCGAGTCGCGAACGGGGCGAACTTGACGTGGGTTGAGAGGACCATGTGTGGTGAGAATGGAGCTGATCGTGGCAGTGATCTCGGGCCATGGACGGTGCAGGTGAGCTTCATGCCTTTGCTGGCGGAACCATTCTGGGGTTCGATTTCTAGGTACGCCGACCCGGATGCTGAAGGTGTGACCCCAGTCTTGAGATCTGATGTATCTTCTTTAGTCTGCTACAGCTGCGTTGCTGGGTGAGGTAGGGCACTTACATTGAGCCCGGATGCCGTTTGGTGGGCGAAAACGACTTGGGAGTGGCAGACCATCTGCCTCAAAAACAGGCGGAACGGTTACACCCCCAGGGCCATTGACTCGTCGACGATCTGCCATTGTTGGATGAATAACGCTTGCTTGGCTGTCCCAGATCTCACGAGCGTCGAGAATGGTTTTCACTACCCAAGTGGAGTGGAGGTCTGTCGCCTGCTTAGCCCACGCACTAACCCATTAAACATGCAATAAAAGGAGAGTACCCTTTTATCGCAACGATGAGTCAGCAATTGGCCCCATCTCTCCAACAGTTCAAAAGCTCGAATTTTCTGCGCAAAACTCGAGAATTCTCACTTCCTTTCCTTCTCTCATCGCCAACCCGCCCAACACCCGGGATCTCCAAGTGGATGATTACTGCAGGTGACCTAGATCACTATCTAGCAGGCTATGGGCACTGTGCCTTAGGTATGTGACGCTCCCGTTCTTTCCCTTATCTCCAATGATGATCTTTTCACCACTGTTCCCGCGACTCCTGAGCGTCTTGAACAACATGCACTACCATCTGAGGTCTCTCTTCACCCATCACGCCTTGCTCTCGTAGCATCATCTGCCTCTGCGACACGCGACTAACCCGCAATAGTTTTACCCTGACTGGGCAGATTCATGACATCTCATGCCCACGGATTTCAGCTAGGTGAGTTATCCACACGGATTTATTTCCCTTATTCCCCCCTGTCGATGATGAGAAACATTTTTAATCAGTTCTGCTTCTGAACCAAAGTGATGACCCTTAATATACCATACCAAGATCTCTGATACCCCACCTGATCACATCATTTGTTTTTACATCTCCAGTTGGGCAACATGCTAATCTTGGAAACCAGACCACCCGATCTAGTTTTACGGCTTTGAGCAACCTCCGAATTCATGGATGCAACGTAAGTACTCCTTTTGACGACGAGGATGTCATTGAGCGTGGTCGCACATGATGACACAAGTTCTATCCATTCAACGACTTCAACTTGGCCAAGTCACCCTCCCGCACTGTAGTCTCTTGCAAGAGGGATGATGACAGTCGTGGAGTTGCTTAATTCGCGTCAATTCTGACTTCAGTGTTGCGGCTGTTCACAGTCCGTTTTGGATTGTGGATAGACGCAGCCGGCCGGGTTGACTGAGTATAACGGCTTTTCTGATACCCTCCACATTCCCATATGGCTCCTCTGACTCTTTGACCAAACAAGGCTTGAGCTAACCATTTTTTTGAAGGAGCCTCCGATGTAAGTCCGTATCATTTACCATATCGCGTCATTCGTAGGCGGTCTGCACTGCTCACATTGAAAGTGACTGATTCGTTGGCTTTTACATGCTGTCGTTCGCAAGCACGAGCGTGCATCAAGCCAGCAGCTTCGCATAAAAATAAAAATAAATGTAGCCTTTGAACTATTCTGACTTATTTATACCGCATACGGTGACCGTGCCCTTTCATGTGAATCACTTTTCTTGTGCTGTGTATGGTAATTACTCGCAAATACCAGAACACAAAGACGGCGCTGAGCCATCTTTTCCGCCAATAAATTATTTTGCTGCAATTACAGGATCATTGGATTTTAATGACCAATTTGTGAGCGCCGTTGGTAATTTCACATAATGACGCATATCATGACTCGATGGAGATGTGATCTTAGTTATGACCAAGGTAGGAGTCTAGGAGTCGGCGTTTAGGTATTATTGGTAGTCTAATAAATTGCTGACGATGTCGCTCAAGCAAGGTACCAAATTCTCGTCTTGTTCGGGCTGCCTGAACGAGTATTCGGTTGCTTGACAGGGATCCACATGCGCGCCTAGCTGTCCGTGCTTGAGGCCATGGCGCCCTGGAACGTAGGTACCTTTGGACTCTGGGCTCAGGGATTACTGAGATACTCTTCGTCAATTCCCTGAGGCTACTTGGTACACGTCGCCTTAGAGCCACCTTTCTTCCACAACCCCCCTCGTTGCATTGCTCGGCCTTGCAAGCCCTTGAACGATTGCACACCACGGCGGACGACTTCGGCGACTTGCGACAACGGCGATACAGAGATAGCGAAAACGATACAGAACGCCGTCGCCCCTACCGACCTATCCCTCCCCTTCACCACCGACCGACCGCGGAGCCCCTGTATCGTGGCCACGACAGACTCCCGACAATCCTCGCTCGTTTGACCTGTGGGCTTGACGACCCAGGCTCGCAGCTCGCATCTCGCAGCCTACAGCCTGCACATCCATCTCCTCATCTGCTTCAAGTTCGAGTGCGACCCAAAGACGCGCTGGCCCGCGCAAAGGCTGCTCAATGCCTTCCTATGACTTGCCCACCAATTCCAAAATGATTCCCCGGCATCACACTGGCGCCTTCTCTAATGGCTATCCGCGCGGGAACACGTTCGATATCTCTCCTCATAGGTAAACCCAATTCTCAGCACTCTATCCCGCCTCCTCTTCATCGCTGACTTTCGAATCCGAAACAGGTTCCAGCCTCGCGCGTCGACACCCGCCCAGCGACGGCGCAAGAAGCTTCTGGTCCGTCTCGCCGTAGTGCTCGCCATCCTTCTCGTTTTCAGTCTCTGGCTGTGGCCGTCCAGCCCGGTCGCTTCCCTCGTTTCTTTCGGTCTCCTCTCTACCGGCAGCGGCCTCGAGCTCGAGACAGTCCGATACTATGACTTGACTAATGTCCAGGGCACTGCTCGTGGGTGGGAGCGCGAGGAGCGGATTCTGCTCTGCGTGCCCCTGCGCGATGCCGAACCACATTTGTCCATGTTCTTCTCCCACCTCCACAACTTCACCTATCCTCATCATTTGATCGATCTAGCCTTCCTAGTATCTGATTCGAAAGACCGAACTCTGGAGGTGTTGTCGGAGAACCTGGAGGCAATCCAAGCAGACCCCGACCCGAAGCAGCCCTATGGCGAGATTTCCATCATTGAAAAGGACTTTGGCCAGAAGGTGAACCAGGATGTCGAGAGCCGTCACGGCTTTGCTGCGCAAGCAAGCCGAAGAAAGCTGATGGCGCAAGCCCGCAACTGGTTGTTGAGCGCTGCTCTGCGACCTTACCACTCTTGGGTGTACTGGCGAGATGTGGATGTGGAGACGGCTCCTTTCACCATTCTTGAAGACCTTATGCGACATAACAAAGACGTTATCGTTCCCAGTTAGTACAACCGTCGCAACACAATATTCGAAGATGCTGAATAGCGTATAGATGTCTGGCGACCTTTGCCTGACTGGCTTGGTGGAGAACAGCCATACGACTTGAACTCGTGGCAAGAATCAGAGACAGCCCTGGCCCTAGCTGATACGTTGGATGAGGATGCTGTCATTGTCGAAGGTTACGCCGAGTATGCTACTTGGCGACCTCATCTTGCCTATCTTCGTGATCCCTATGGTGACCCTGACATGGAGATGGAGATTGACGGAGTCGGAGGTGTTAGTATCCTGGCAAAGGCCAAGGTGTTCCGATCGGGTGTTCACTTCCCAGCCTTCAGCTTCGAGAAGCATGCCGAGACTGAGGGCTTTGGCAAGGTATGATACGCGGTTTGGTCTTCTTCGGAGCTTCATTGCTGACATGGAGATTACAGATGGCCAAGAGAATGCGCTACTCCGTTGTGGGCCTCCCTCACTACACTATCTGGCATTTATATGAGCCAAGTGTTGACGATGTCAAACATATGGAGGTAAGTCCCATCTTGGATAAGGCTGTTATGTCCTGTCCTTTCGCAAGCCCTCCTCTGTTGCTAACCGTCGACTCAGGAAATGGAGCGAGAGAGGCTCGCGCGCGAGAAGGAAGAGGAGGAAAAGAAGAAGAAGGAGCAAATGATCAAAGAGGAATTTAGTGATACGAAAGGTGAGTGGGAAAAGGACAAGCAAGAGATGAAGGATCTCGAATCCCAGCAAGTGGCAGGCAAAGACTCGGTCAAGCCTCCGTCCGAGGGGGAGAAGAGCCCCGTTCAGCCTCCGCAAGGTCAAGAGGAGCTGGGCAAGTCTCCCAAGGAAGGGGACCTGGCGAATCCCCCTAAAGAGGGTAAGGAGTTGGCGAAAGCTCCCGAAGACGCAGCCGTGAAGGCCGATGCAGTCGCGAAGGCACTCGACCAGGAGGTAATGGCAGAGAAAAATGACAAGGTGGCAGCAGCCTGAGGAATTTTTGAACCCCGTTGAAGGACCAATGATCTCTGTTACGGCTGGCGAGGTACACTTTTGCAGCGTCTCTTTGTACAATACAAGGCATGGGAAGGTCGAGGGAGGCTCGGGAAGTGGGCTTCACACGATCGATGAATGGCAGGCTAGCTTGCGGTTGGCGGGATGTGATTTTCTACCTTATCCTGCAGCGTAGAAGGCGTCTGGTACAAGGGAGCTGATTGCAGAAAATGAACGGAACAAACTACCTGCGTGATGAGTTGAATATCAAGGATGGATGATGGAGTGTGACACCCGTGCGTTCGAGCTGTATGTTATCGGAACTGCCCTTGATTCAACATTGCTTAACGTCGCGACCCCACTTCCTGCGCACCTTGACCAAGATGACCGTGAGACTTCGAGGCCGCATTGCTCTATCAATACCATATTAAATTACTAGCTATAAAGAGAATATGTTCATTATGCTATCCATCGGTAAACTGGCCACTTCTGTTGCTACCTCCCTTGCCGGCTATGGCTATAATCGCTTCCGCTTCTTCTTACCCTTGATTTTCTTTTCCTTAGCCTTAATTATCTCTTTATAAGTTAGAAAAAACCTAATTATATTATATTTAACTATCTTTCTATTTATAAGCCTTAATAATTTAGTAATAGAAAGGGATTAGAAATAATACCCTAAATTAATAATAGTCCCTTAAGAAAGTATATAGTAAAGTATTATATAGATATCTTTATTAATTAGCCTAAAGCTATACTAAATCGTATATATATACTATAGTAGTCTTATGTTTAGTACTCTTTAATAGGAAAGTATCTTATAAGAATAATTATTAAGTTAGTAGTAAGAAAAGAATATTAATAAGGTATTAAAATAGCTTATTATTAGCTTAATAATTAGTATATAAAGGATAAAGAGCGAATAGTAATTTATATTATAATTAGAAAAGAAGGATCTTAAATTCTCTTATAAATAAAGGTAAAGGATTGGGCGTAGCCGGCATCGTCGTCGTCGTTATCGTCGTCGTCGTCGTCGTCGTCGTCGTCGTAGTCGTCGCAGTCGTCGTCCTCGGCTACACAAAGAAGTCAGCTACTGTAGCAACGAGACCGCAACGGAGCCGCATCGCCAGCGAGGCCGCAACGAGCAGCAGGAAGGACGAACATGTCAATGATAATCCTAGCAGAAAGAACAGAAGTCAGTGACAC